>JALPQD010000842.1:0-35966 GCA_023101885.1 Typhlomys cinereus | reverse complement strand
GAGAGAGAGAGAGAGGCGGGGAGGAGGAGAGAGAGAGAGAGGAGAGAGGCGGGGGAGAGAGAGAGGAGAGAGGGAGGAGAGAAGGAGAGAGAGAGAGAGAGAGAGAGGAGAGAGGGAGAGAGAGAGAGAGAGAGGGGGGAGGGAGAGAGAGGAGGAGGGAGGAGAGGAGGGAGAGAGAGAGAGAGGGGAGAGAGAGAAGGAGGGGGAGAGAGAGAGAGAGAGAGAGAGAGAGAAGAGAGCGAGGAGGAGAGAGAGGAGAGAGAGAGAGAGAGAGAGAGGAGAGAGGAGAGAGAGAGAGAGAGAGAAGTTATGTCTGAAATTCTTCCAGAGTACCTCAGGCTGTTTCCAGACGGCAGTCTATCCTGTGATTTCTGAAGATTTTACTTTTTAAATGCAGAGCACCTGTTCCCGGGGAAAAACCTACCTTGTCACATGACGGTGTGCTTGTGTTAAATGGATGCATTTAAATTTTATTTGTTAGGATTCACAACTTGGATTTCTTCTGTTTTTGCCCACAGGTCTTTGCATGGCCTATGACTTGGTTCCAATGTCACCCACCTACCTTCCATAATTAGCCCAGGGCAGAGAGTTCGGGGTGTGTGTGTGTGGGGTGGGGGGCTCTGGTACCCGTTGCACCCAGCCAGCTTTGCGTGGCACTATTTGTGGTCATATCCTAAGTGATTCAGCTGCTCTGCTATCTTTAGAGTCTTGTCTCAGCCCACACAAGGCTCTTTTCAGATCCAGTTTGACATTCTGATATTGTACCACGGCCTGCGGGGTCAGGGAGAATAATGTGGCTATTCAGAGTCTGTCTTAAGCAGCCAGAGGGCTTTGAGATTTGTTTGTAGGGAGGCCCACCACACGGGGGGGGGGGCAGGGCAGTGTTCAGCAGATTCTGTGTAAAATCTGGCTCTACAAGTGTGGGGACCCATTTGTGCTTCTTAACTTTTTGACACCAGACTCAAGCTTCTTGAATGTGCTGGACAGCACTGGGGGCTTCTCTGTGGGATCCCTACCTTGGTGTCCTGTTAGACAACTGACAGAATTCACTGCAGTCAACTTAAGTCGTGGAGAAGCTCAGTTTCAAGCCATTGAATATTGAGATTTTGGTGGGGCTTCTGGAAGCTAAAATGTATCTAAGGCAAGCTTGTCCAAATTGTATCCTTATGTTTTCTTTGGCTGCTTTTGTACCTGGTGCAGTTTTAAAAGCTATTTGTGGTCACATCAGATGTGAGAGTCCTAGAACACTCCAGAAGGGAGATGTTGGACTTGTTCATGGAATGTTTCATACTGTCAGTAGCTTTTCATTCCAGAGCTATTTTAGACCCTGGTCCCCACTGGTGGAGCAAACTTAGGATCAGCACTGTGAAAAAGCATCAGTTCTTCTGGATGTGACTTCAAGTCAATGCATGCAAAGTGTTTGCCTGTTAGGGAAGAAAGAGATGGCAGCCGCGATTTGTCCTTTGGTGACTAACATGTCATTGCCTGCTCCTGTTGATAAGCAACAACACTAGTAAAACACCAATTCATCAATTCAGAGTCAAGTCTTGGTGATCACAGGAGGAGTGAAATCAACAGGACCAGACAGATGTTCTTGTGTGCCTAACAAAAGAGCCTAATGCATTTTAACTTGGACATTTAAAATCTTTATGTTTTGAGTTCTTCTGGTCCTCTGACTGAGACTTCTGATGTTAAACTTTTGTAACTCCCTTGCTTTTATTTTGCCCTCATTTCTCTGCCATTTTATAAAACCCCCACCTTAGCCAGTGATCATTTTGTAAAGACCACACTTTTAGTCTTCTCAATCAAGGATTCCCTTTCTTCCTCTCACCTGGCTACTATATAAATGAAAACACCTGGATACCTTTAGAGATCCTGAGATAAGGTCCTGTCGCCATTTACCTGCATGGTTGCTAATAAATGAGCATCAAATGGCTTAAGGGAAACAAGGAGTTTATTTTCTTACTGATAGTCTGGTTGCAGTTCTTAGTCAAGCTTGATGGGAGAGCATACACTAATACCAAGGCTGAGGGAACTGGCCACACCATCTCTACGTAATGGCTGAGGGAAGGATGATCCTTACTTGCCAGACCAGCATGTCTGGTCAAGTGTACACAAGGATGCCAACTTCTTCAACCAGCTCTCAGTATTTTATTCATTTGTTTAGGGCCTAATCCCACCCACCATAGGCTGGACCTTCCTCATCAGCTAGACAATCTCCTGCAGGTTTGCTCTGGGCTTCTCCACAAACGTGCCCAGAGCTCAAACCCTCAACCATCAAGCCAACCATGATAGGTACCCACCTTGGAGGGTACCCTATAGCCATACCCACCAACAACTCCACCCAGTTCTAAAGTTGTTCGAGGGATTTGCCACCCACTTCCCTCTTGAAAAATGGGTGCTACCTCTTTGTGGGGGGATTACAAGAATATGGGACAGAAAATGATGATGGTTTAGGATTTAGGACCTGGAAGGCACACTTCTATTTGTGCCCTTGGCCAAACACAAATGTCCTTAATTTTCTCTTTTAGCTCAATCTATACTTTGTAATAAACTATAATCTTCTTTTTAAGCTCAATGTCTTATCTGCCCAATGCTACCTCTACAAAACAACTGTGTGCCTTCTTCCTTCATTGCTGTCTAATACAAAATAGAGTCAGGCATGTTACAATGTTAGCCACAGCTGCCATTTTGTGAAGCCTCCACCTTAGCCAGTGATCATTAACACTTCTAGTCTTCTCTGCCTTAATTCCCCAGCAACTTCCTTAGGAACCCATGAAATGGTAAATTGTGATACACCAAGGTATCTGTCTTCTTCTGCTCTCCAAGCTATGTTCGCTCCATCCATTGCCTCCTCTTTTGCTGATCTTTGAGCAAAGATGCTCCAAGTAAAAGACAACCCAAGATTTTTAATAGTTGAGTGGAGAAGAAACACCTGTTTGTGGACTATAGGTAAGAAAACATGAAATACCAGAAATTTCTTGCAAACAATTTGCCATCACAGAACAACTACTCTAGAGGCAAGTGACTCGCTAAAAGAGCAAAGTAGATAATAGCAAATTAAACAGTATGTAGGGAAGCGTCGAGCTGCTGATGTCTTCTCTACCACTGGACTTTCTAGTTGTGTGAGGCCTCAAGTCTTGAAATTAAAGCTCAGAAGTTGTTAAAGACACTGACCTTTAGAAAAATCCAAGGTCACACGGATGAAAGTAGGATTAGAAACCAGGCCAAAGTCCATGAAATTAGTGGCTGCCTTATTTTCTCTTCAATAAAATGATTACATAATCCAAACATTCGACATCTATGTTGTCTTAACACTTGTTTCTTTTAACTGGAGACCAAATGTAGAATCTTAAAAGTGAGTCTAGGAAATATTTGAGAAAAAATGTGACATAGCCCAGGGACAATTGCTTCTGTTCATTTCCTACGGATAACCTTCCTGCCCTCTCTCCACCTGCTCTGATTACTTACTTGGCCCTGTGGCTTAAGTTACCTGGTCAGATTCCTGCTCCATCTGGTTGTGGATCTCCAGTCTCCTGGGTAGACAGCAGATGGAATGCTCACCTATGTGATATTTGCTAGACAGGCACCCCAGAACTCCTGAGAGAGCTTCTTGGGTTGTTCCTATTTTTCTGAGACTGGGCTGCTCATCTCTGAGGTCTTGCCGCAACCTCTTCACAAATCCATTTTGGCTGTACGTTACTCTGTTGGCCCCTGTGTCTTGTAAACTGAGCATCCTCATCTGAAACCTTAAACAGTTAAGTCTGTTCTCAAGGCCACTTACAGACCCGATATTTGCCTATAGTTGGTGACCTTCAGGGGCATGGCATTATTTCTAATCACCACCAGAAGGTCCATTTAATCAAGGCCCTTGGTTCAGCAACTTTTGAAAACAGTCTTATGAACGAGATTGTGAAAAGTTCTAATTTATTAAGAAAACAAGTAAATTTATGTACTTTATTCTTTTATTCTTGGTATTTATCTGTTAACTCATCTTGCTGGCCTCTACCTACAATTTTTCATAAGTGTCACTCCGCTGTTTATTTTCTCAAAATAGTTCACCACACATGTTTAAGCAGGGACACTTACTTCATGACTTGAGTGTTGCTTTTCACAGATAGACCTGAACTATTTCTGTCTACCCAGTAACCACAAATGTCACCTTGTTGTATGTCCTCAAAAAAAAAAAAAAAAAAAAACAACAAAAAAACACCTCCCTACTGAATTATGTTTTCTCTAAGTATCATGTAAGAAAGTCAGATGTATTCTTAATCATCCATGTAGGCATACTCTGATGATTATCAATGTGATGGACTGGTGCTCACATCTTTCAGTGAACATTGGAAGCTCTGGAGACATAAGGATGCTCCACTGGCTAAGGGAGGAGAGCGGGAATTCAGGATGAGGTGGAGCTTACCTCCATGGGGCAGGATGAGCTCTGCCAGCCTGCAGAGCCCTCTGATTCGCGCGCCACTTCTTGTCTTTGTTCCATCTGGTTTCCACTCCATTCTAGATTCTTTTTTTTTTTTTTTTTTTTTTTTCCAGGATATTTCCTAGCTTTTACTGCCATCTAGCTTCTGTACATGGCCACTAGAAAGCCCCAGAAATCTTAGGAACGTAAGCCTCAGAGTAAAAGATTTGGAATTTCTTTCTTTTTTCTTTCCATAGATCCTACAATTTCTACATAAAGAGTAGGAACAAAAAAATCTTAGAAGAGCCTTTGGTAAACTTTCCAGAAGCATATGTGGATCAGAGCGTTCTGTTGTATTGATGTCTGATAAGCACTAATCAACAGGCTCTTGTTTATGTCATGATGTCATTTCCTGTAACCCACATGCCTCCTCTCACATAAGGCATTAAATCCTCCTCTTTCATATAAAGAGGTTCATATATTACATTTAATGGGAATATCTAATGGGAAAGTATCAGTCTAAGAAGTAGCAAAGTAACTGACATGAAAGGTAGCAAGGGAGCTAAAAATACTTGCTGCTGAAAAACGATTTTTTGTGTGCACTGTAGAATTATCTTAGTTTTTAACCTTATACCTTCAAAAACTTTAGGGCAGCAAGTTTTTATAAACAGGATCCTTCTTTGCTAGGTGCAAAGTTTGCACCCAGCTCCATGGGTTACATATAAGGTCTCCGATTAATCTTACTGTTGCATGATAATGCCTTTTCTCAAATACTCAGTGATCCACATTAATTAGTTTTTCTCACAGTATATGACACTGGAAGAAAATAGGAAGGGAAGCATCACAATGGAAACTCCATGCATGTGGTGTGGGAAGGGCTTATTCAAAGGTAGCCTGAGCAGGTGAGATGGCTAAGTGGGTAAGGCACTTGTGTATAAACCTGGTGACTTCAATGTGGTGGTGGGAGACCGCACAGTGGGAGGAAACAAAAGACTTCTGAATGTTGTCCTTTTGACCTCCACGTGCACCCCAGGTATGTTCCTGTTTACACTCCCACCCTAGATCTTACTCAAAATAAATAAATAAACTTTCGAAAAAGAAAAAGATAGCCTGGCCAGCCGGTCAACTGGAATGGGCTGATTCACCAGGTCCTCAAAGTGATGGTCTGTGAGCCAGTGAGGTGCTGTGTACCAGTAATCCCAGTGCTGGGGAGGCTGAGGCAGAAGGAGTTTATAGTCAGCCTGGGCTACAGAGGAAGACTCTCTGAAACAAAACAAATCAAACAACCACAACGAGAACCACAAAATGAACAGAGTTAGAATCTAAGGAATTATCCCCTGGGCTTAGTGTTTTCAGTGAAGTTTTCTCTGGTGTGAATCCCGAGGATATGAGCCTGGCTGCCACCATGATAGCATTTGTCTTAGTTTTAATATGTTGCTGCTTGCTGTCACAGAAACATCACAGACTGAGTAATTTATAAAGAACATACAGTTATTTCTCACAGTTTTGGGATTTGAGAAAGCTCAAGATAAAGATTTGGTGTCTGATCAGGGCCCATGTCTTTTTGTGGTATGCTTTGTAGTATCTTCATGACTGTCATATCGAGACCCTGATGAATCAGCCTATTCGAAGGGAGAAGAGTAGGAGGAGAGGAGAGTGCTGTAAAAGTCTGGCTAGTTTCCCTGAGCCCTTAAGTCACTAATTTCATTCCCCAGAGATTCACCTCATGAGTTAATCATTACCCAAAGGTCTTGCTTTCTAGTATGATGTTATTTTAACATGCACTTTGGCAGGCACACAAACATTTGAGCTATAGTATGGTTCCAACATTCAGTATGCAGATTTTGCCTACTTTTGGTTTTCAAGAAAACAAACCACACCTTCAGTTTAGCCTCTGTCCCTGAATGCAGAGACTCTCTAGAGAGTCCTTCCCATTCTTTGCTTGGATGCGTGAGAGGTAGTTAGTTGCTTGGCTGTGGAAAAGTCCTAACCGTCTGTGGCTCATGGTTTCCAAAGATGGCCACAGCAGAATGTATCCTTGTGCAAGCAATGACTTGCATATTGGGTATTATGGGATACTCATTGCTTTTTAAAAAATTATTTATTTATTTAGCATATGCATATGTATCAGAAGGCACTGTGTATCCCTGTGGATGGCTAAGGGTGACTGTGGGAATCATCCTAGATTGATTCTACTTCCTTTTTTGCTTTGCTCTGGGATTTCCCAGGCTCTGCCCACCAGGGCCAGAAGTGCAGGCCACTGCCGTTTCCGCCTGTTTTATTATTATTATTATTATTACTTATTCAATTGTGCGTGTGTACGTATGTATGTCCGCACAAGCGTGTGTGTGTGTGTGTGTATGTGTGTGTGTGTGTGTGTGTGTGTGTGTAGAACCACGGCCGCCCCTGCTTATATGTGGGATCTGGGATCCGAACTCAGGACCTTCTGCCTGCAAGGCAGAGGCTTAACCCCTGAGACACCTCGCCAGCCCATTTTTTTTTTTTTTTAACATGGGTCCTGGGATCTGAACTCAGGACCGTCTGCTTGTGAGGCAGGGTCTTAATCTCTGCGTCATCTCTCCAGCTTTACTTCATCAGTGTTTAAGTCCCAAGGACTTGGGGCGCTGTTCAAGTTAACAGGGCCTGAAGGAATGCTTCTCTACCCGGATCTTATGTAGATAAAGAGATTCTGGATGCGGGTGATTTAGATAAAGAGATTCTGGGTGAGGTTCTGAGCAGTTTGGGAATGAACTGAAAGCGATCCGCCGGTGGAAGGCTGTGATCGACTGACAATAAAGAGGGTCGGTGGCAGCATCACCTGCCCTGGGCGTCGTTCTCCCAATGTCACCGGCCCTCTCTCATCAGAATGTATAGTTCATTGTTCTGTCTTCCTGAATCTGGTGGGTCCTGGAAGGATACAGTGGGCGTGATGCTGGGCCAGCTCACTTAACCAGTCAGTCCACGAAGGCAGTGGCCTGAGAGGGAGAGTGGCTCTGAGACCCTATGTTGTGGGAAGCCCCAAGCAAAGTGGAGAGTGGGGGAGGGGGGAGTGCTTCGGGCAACGCTCCACTCTTCCAGTACCACTGCTGAATGAATGCATCTCCAAAGCAACTTAAAAGGACAGGGGGCTTATTCTAGCTTATGAATCTCAGTTACTTCAGCATCATGGCTGATCATACCAACACGAGGAGCCGAGGGAACTGGCCACACCATATCTACACAAGAGCCAAAAGAGGCGCGTATGTTTTCATCCTGCTGGTCGGCCCAAGTACTGAACCAGCCTCCTCCATCTAACCCGCGGTTGCAGGAGTTTCTCTGGAAGAATTTCTCAACGCCAATTAGGGTGGAGGAGAGGAGCTCAGCTCATTGGCAGTCTGGAGTCAAGATCACTCTCCAAGGCTCCGTTCCCCAGCTCAGTACAAGCTCAGCTGTTATTTCCATTTTCACATTGAAGGGGGCAGGGCTAGATCAAGTGGAACAGGACTTTCTAGAAGCAGAAGCAAAGGTTCCTAAGTGTCAGTGGGCAGGCTGACCGTGTAGAGTCCATGACTTTGGCATTATTAGTATCAGGTGCAGGTTAGGGTTGTGTCTCTGAAATGTCCTTGCTTGACTGCTGTTGGATATCAGCAATTGTCTATCTCCATTTACGCTAGCAGTAATTCAACAGTTTACATTGTACCTCACACCTGCCTAGGGAATGGTCCCATCCATATCTGGGTCTTCCTACACTAACTAGGAATTCTCCCACAGATTTTCTTGGGGATTTCCTTTAAACAATTCTTCACACATGTGCCCAAAGACTCAGCTCCTAATAGTCAAGCTGGCATCACTGTCCTGTCAAACACGAGAGTCTGTGGGGGTCAGTTTACAGCCAAATCACGACACTAAGGTACCAGAGTGCAAAGCCAGCCTGGAAGTGGGTCCCCAGTTTCAGCTGCCCCAACTGGCAAAGCCACCAGGATCTGAGATGACTGAGCCCATGAGCCTTTCCTCAATTCTTGGTCCAGAAAATTGGAAGGAAAAAAAAATGAGAAGGTATTTAACCCCTCAGTTTCCAGGTAGGATTTTATGCATCAGAAGACAGTAATTTGGGGCTTGGGAAATGGCTCAGCAGTTAGTCTTTGCCTGGCAAGCAACAGGAACTGAGTTCAGGATCCCACGTGAAACAATGGGCAGAATGGCAGAAATGCATTTTCCAGTCCTGGAAGATGGAGCCTGGGAAATACCAGAGCAAAGCAATAAGGAGAGAGAACAATCCAGGGTGATTGCTATGTTGCCCATGGACCTCCAGAGGTCATACACTCAAGTACTTTATTGCACGCTCCCGCCCACACACATTTGTACACAAACACACACATGAACATGCAGTAAAAAAGAAGAGCTAGTTTTTAGGATGTCTGTGCTTGTTCCTGCAGCAAGGCTGGGAGTCTTCCACTCCGGCCTTCCATGCAGTGGGACGAGCATGTCTCTGTGTTCCCTGCCGCCAGCTCAGGTTTTATTTTCCTCCAGTCTGCTAAGTCAGTTACCTCTGGTCTGTCTGCTTTTCAGCTTCCAAAATTCAATCTACTCTGCGTTCTCATTGCTTTCTTCGTTAAGGACTGATGTATTTTATTTTCTCCTTTTTATAGGCTTGATGGCACGTGGTGGATAGTTTAACAGAACCTTTCCTTTGCATGTTTTATTGATAACTTAGAATAGCAATGGTAGCTTTTTTTTTTTTTGTTAGGTACTACAAAGGTACAAAGACATGAGTTTGTGTGAGTCATATTGGCTTGGAGCACTTCTGCAAAAGGCAATAACTGTACGGGGATGACTCAGGGGCCAACTTGGATTGTGATCCTGGCCAGGAACATTGGGGGGGTGATTACTATGGGAACATAGTAGGTGCTACAGATGGCTCTGGGAAGTAAGCTCATGGCTGGCAGTGGAAGAAGGGGCACATGCACACAGATATAGTTGTGCGTTTGCCGTTGTGTCAGTTCATAAAGTTTCTCAAGGAAGAAAGCCGCAGGGCGAGATTCTAGATCCACCCAGTCGGGTGTTGATGTGCTGTAACAAGGGTGGTGGTAAGGGCAGTGGGCCACATTATTGTTAGTATTATTTTTGTAGAAAAGGAACCGAAGGTCAGATTGGGTTCTGTAGATCACAGGAAAAGGTGCAAGCAAAATTCCTGCCACCCGGAGAATTACAGGCATTCAGGTTTTGAGAATCTGAGAGTTTCTCTAATGGTGTGATTGAGCTGGGAGAACAAGTCAGGCCTTTTTATTGCATGAAATGACCTAGTGCCTCAATGATTTCTTCCTCCTCTTTGCTTTGTCATTCTCCTTCTTCCATCCATCCTTCTCCCCTGTTGTCTTCTTAATTTTTACATTCGAAACAGTGAATGAAATTTCTGTTGAACTTACATGAAAAAAAGTATAATTTGCTGACATGTGACCCCACAATAAAAAGCAATCCTGCTAAAGCGAAGGTATTTTCAGTCTCGAGGCTCTTAACCTACCTTTGTCCCCCCCTTTCCTGTTCCGATGGCAGGCTCACTTGTTCTCCGTTGGTGAAGGTGGCACAGGCTTAATTTGGAGAGGATAATTTTTAAACCAAAGTGTTAGGTTTGAAGGTGTCATTTCTCCAGGGAGGAACAGAAGCAATAGATTACAAAACAGCCACCGGGAAACCATCAGGAGAGATTTGTGACAGCTGAGGGGCGGGAAGAGGGGTATAAAAAGGGACAAGACGTTTTTTGGACAAACTGCCATGTGGACAAGCTCCAAGGTCAACAGAGGTTGACACAGTGACTTCAGGCAAGTTCATCAGGAAAAACTTGGGTGTAAGGAACAGCCCTGAGGGAGCTGACCTGTGGGCTATTCATTCAAAGAGGGAGAAGAGAAATGGGCAGAAGGAGGGAGGAGGGAGGGAGGGAGGAGGGAAAGAGGAGGAAGGAGGGAGGAGAGGGGGAAGAAGAGAGGAGAATAGAGAGGAGGGAGGAGGGGGAGAGGGAGGGAGGAGGGGAGGAAGGAGGGAAGGGGAGAGGAGGGAGGAGAGGAGAGAAGGAGGAAAGGGGAGAGGAAGGAGAGGGGAGGAAGGAGGAAGAAGGAGGAAGGAGGAGGGAAGGGGGAGAGGGAGGGAGGAGGGACAAAGAAGGAAGGGAGAGAGAAGAAGAGGAGGGACGGAAGGAGAAGGAAGGAGGCGCGGAGGGAGGAAGGGAGGAAGGAGGAGAGGAGGGAAGCGGGAAGAGGGGAAGAAGGGAGGAGGAAGGCGGGAAGAAGAAGGGGAGCGAGTCAGAGAGAGAAGGGGACCGGAGCAAGAGAGAGAGAGAAAGAGAGAGAGAGAGAGAAAGCAGGAAAGCAGAGAGAGAACTAGGGGATTGGTGATGAATGAGAGAGAGAATCCAGACCTCCGACATGGGAAAGAGGAAAAGTTTGAGTCCAAAGGCATTTTTATAGGGTCCTAGATAATCCCTAACTCATGTGGCTTACCAAGTTTTGTGTGATTACCAACTTTCTTGTAATGTTTATCAACTCAAAGAGGACAGCGCGAGTCAAATAATCATAAACCAACTTAGAGGGCCATATGGGGTAGCATTTAAACACGTGGACTTCATGGCTAGATTTTCTGGAATTTAATCCCCCCCTCCCAGGGGAGTCCTGTGATTTAAGCCAAGTAGCTCATTCTCTCAGAGGCTTAGATTTTTTGATCTTTCAAAGTGAGAAAGCAGGATTTACTTACTCTGAAGATTCAGAGAGATGTCGTGTACTGAGGAGGGGCTTGGACATAGTCAGGGTAACTACTGTCCCCTCACACCTCCTCTTCACGTAGCTGGGTTGCTATCCGCGCAAAGGACACTTGCTTCTCTTCCGTAGAGAAGTGTTTCTGAGTTGCTGCCCAAGCAAAACTACCTGTGCATCTAGGGACCCACACGACCAAGTTCTGGCCAAGGGAAGGGCAGGCGAGTGGGATGACCTATGGGATGACCACCTTCACTGTGTCAGCAGTGTGCAGCTGTGTATTCTTGCAGTTTGGCTGATAAATGCATAGCCAAATAAACGACTTAAGGGGGAACGAGAGGTTTCGTTGCGGCTTGCAGTTGTCTGATTAGAGTCGTTAGTCCAGCTGGGCAGAAGAACTCCTACTAGGGGCCAAGGGAACTGGTCATACCATGAGGACAGCACTGCTGAGGGAGGGGCGAAGTTTGTCCGAGTATGCTGAAGAAGGTCAGCTTGTTAACCAGTTGCTTCCATTTTATCTACCTGCTCGGGAATGATTGTACTGACCACGGGCTGGGTCCCCTCGTCAACTAGACAATCTCCTGCAGGCTCGCTCGGAGTTTAACTCAGCTACTAACTCTCCCAGCTTTGCTCAGGAGCCTTCAGTTGTGGAGCTGACACCTGTATCTATCACACCTGCATATTTTTGGTCCCCCGGGTTCATGTAGGAAACAAAGATTTAGGAGTAACACTTCTTGTTACCTTAGTGGTGAAGACTTAGACTCGTAATCACTTGGTGAAAGTCATCACTCAACAATGATCCTGAAACATTCAGCCAGAAAGAATCACCTTCCCAGTGACCAGAAAGATGAAGAAGGTGAGCTGTGTGCTCCTAAATTACCCGTGGCAGCCATTGTTTTGCCGTAAAGGTTCTTGACACTTTGAGACAGTGGGCTGAATGCTGAGTTTGTCCACATTTAAAAATGCCAGCAGAGAGAAGCGAGGGAAATGCCTGGGCCTTGGCAGGAGAAGGGCCAATTCCTGGCCCAGAGCATTCGTTGCTGGTGACTAATGTCAGGATGACCTTGACCTTGGACTCGTCCTTGGTTGATTGAAGGCACTACAAGTCTTTCTACTCTAGCTAGTTGAGGATTTGGGTTATTATTATTTTTTAAAGCTGAGCAAGGTGTTTCGGTGGTGGTGGTGGTGGTGGTGATGGTGGTGTGTGTGTAGATTTCACAGTTGGGATCTGGCCAGGTCAGATCATCTCGGGGCAACTCGGTGGCCAGGGCACCCAAAGCGATCATTTAGAGATTGCTTTTTCTTCTCTGATTTGCAGCAGCTGCTCTCTCCTCATTGCTTTCTGAGAAAACACAATTCAACAAACCAATCCAAACAAACCACCACAATTACAGGCCACTTCACAGAGCTGAGGGCCCGAGTCTCTTTTTTGGGGAGTCTGATCTATGGAGCAGAACAAATGGAATTTGTCTAGATGGGAGTGGGTGGCATTCCTCCCCTTCATTTGGGGAATGGTGGTGAGGATGTGGGCAGTGAGCGGTGAGCGGGACAGACCGGGAGCGGAGCCAGGCACTGCGGCTGGCTGGGGGAGTCAGGCGCTTATGAGGACTCCACGGCTCCGGGTTCCTCATCTCCTTCCACTCCCCCAAACCTCCTCCTCTCTTTGGGTCCTGTGAGGTTGAAAATACGGCTTCTGAGAGAGAGCAATGACAATGAGCCCCCAATAGCTACATTGAAGTCTAGTCCATCAGAGAGTCCGGGTGTCCCTAGAACGACAGTCAAGGTGGGCCTGTAATTCCCAACTGAAGACTAGTGAGAAAAGCCAACTCTGTCGTTTAAATCAACCCAACAGCAAGTGTTATTTTTACAGCTGCAAGTTTGACACCGCAAAACATTTTATATGGGCCAGTAGTTGAGAGAGTCAGCGGCTTTAGGGACTTGATAGGTGGGTGAAAACTGATTTGACATCCATTTCTCTCATTTGCCATCTATTCTCAAGGTCATTTTTCAATGTAGATTTAAGTTTATAGGATCTAAGCAAGGAACTGAGGAAGAAAAGTCTTTTTTTGCAGTTTTTTAAAGAAAGTAATTATAGCCAGGACTTTAAATTTAGGTGATAAAAAACATCGGGAGTGGGGGGGGAGAGAATATTTGGAAATTAACCTGAAGTATAAGGCACTCACATGTTATTATATACCATGATTGAATGACCAGAATAATGTTGCTTTGTATTTCTTCTCTCTCTTACCTAGTGTTGAAGAAGAGTGAGATTAATGCCAGTACATTGAGGCAATTTATTTTGAAGACAAAATCCTTAGATGTCAACGAATGATCTGTGCCCTTTCCTGTGAGGGAGGAGAGACCTGCAATATGATGGGATATTGCCTCTGTTAGTTCCGCATTACACCCCATTCTTCTGGTGTAAAATTCTGTTCCAGTTACTCTTACTTTGCTATGATGAAGTACTCTGGCCCAAGCACCTTCAAGGAGAAAGGGCTTGTTATTTGACTTAAGAGTTCTATAGGGGTAGAGTCCATCATGGTAGGGAACACATAGTGAAAGGCGTGGTGGCAGAAGCAGAAGGCTGGGGCATGATAGGGCAGCAGCCATCACTGGGTTACCTAGACCTTATCAAGCGAGCCAATCTAATAAACCATACATATACACACACACATGCATTCATTTATTCATTGGCTTTGTTCCTCTAGAGAATCCTGACTAATCGTTATCACTCTTGTGATTGGGTTTCTAGTCACATGACTTTGAGCTAATCAAAAGATTTCAAAATCTGTGACGGCTGTTGGTGTTACCTTGGTGCATGTATAGCATCACCGTGCACAGGGTTACAGTGGCTGCCACAAGAACAAGTCCTGGTGAAATGATCCAGAAAGAGTCCTAAAGTTAGCAGTGGACCAGTAAGAAAAGAAAGGACTGTGATTCAGAGCAGAAGACTGTGCCCTTGAAAATTACTTATTATATTCAGAGTCTGGTCCTGAAGTTTGGGTGAATGTTATCTGCTGGATTGCTAACAAAATCCTGGCAGAGAGGACTGATACTACAGAAGACCGTGGCCTTTGGAAAAGAAAGCTCAGTTCTCTGCTCCATGTAGGTTTGATCCAGTCATATAGAACATGTTTAAAAAAAGCATTAGAGAGAGGTTGCTGATAGTCCAAGGGAAGAAGTGTGCTGTGAATGCTCTGTAAAGGATCATGTGGAGGGTCTCTCAGGGATTGGGATCTGGAGCTAATAGGAAGCAAAGGACAGATCGAAGTCGGCAGCCTCATGGAGCTGGGAAGGGGCCCTGCAGCCTTGTGGATGCAGACTCAGCCACACGTTGAATTCAGCCTTGTGGAATACACTAGGCCTAGACGCCGACTCAATGCGTGGACGCCACTTTCCCTCACTAAACTTCAGTAATTTCCTACAGCAATAGAAAGCAAAAACCTGCTGTTCTTTTCAGCACACTTTTCTTGTTTCAGTCCGGAAAAAACAGCATTTGCTCCATATGGTACCATAGGTCATTTCACTGTGGACACTGTACTATGTGACATAGTGAGAAAGAGTGATGTCCTGTTTCTTTCTGAAGAACTCACCTGAGCTCTGCATGTCTCATTTAGTTACTTGATACAAAGGTAACTAAAGATCTACTTGAGCTACTTTAATATAGGAGCTTTCAGTACTCCGTTATAAGCCACAAGACGATGCACAGACCTAAGAGTGCAGAGGATAGATATAGCGTGGAGGCTTTTTTGAGCAAACACATGTTCAACAGAGGGCAATGTATATATCCGAGGCTTTTTGCTACCCTCACAGGGATACTTAAACTTCGCCTTGCATCAAAAATACCTCAATTTAGATAGGGTGAGACAGGATAAGCCTCTTATGACATGGAGAATCTACTCCTCTGTCCGGGCTTAAAGGTGTGGAAAAGCTATTGGATCAAACAGGATTGAATTGAGGGAGAAGTTTTAAGTAGGAGAATATTAAGCTGACCATCATGGGGTAATTTAAAAATTCTCCTTTTCTATCTCATCCCAACTCTACCACTGTTCATCTCTAGTGAATCAGGGAGTGGAATTGCAGAGGAGTTTGAGATTGGTAGCTGCAGATAAAGGAGAGTATTTTTCACTAACGTGTGTAAATGTAGACCCCTGCACACTTCTAAAGAGAACTCTATGCTGGGCCCTGCCTTGGCTAGTGTGAATGCCATCTGGGTGCCATGCTGTTCTGTGGATGCACCGCACACTTAAGGCACTGATTGGAATTCTTTTGGCATGACTTTAGTTGATTCAGCAAATTACTCAGGAGAGGCTGATCCACGGTCACAGAGAGGATTCTTGCAGGAATGCCTGTCTGGCAAATGTAGTCCCCAATTTGCAGATTGTTGCGGTACCTGCGGTAATGAGGATTCTGTATCTTTTTCCAATTTAAGAAAATTTCCTACAGTTCCGTGAGATGATGGTGGTGTGTGGTTCTTGACATCCAAATGAGCTGATATGATGCTCACAGTAGCCTAAATATTCTTATGGTGGTGTTTTTTCTTCTTCTTCTGATTGCTCCATAGTTTTTGAGTTGAGCTTGATATCTTGGGATCTTTACTGAATCAGCTTCGCATGCCAGGGGACATTTCCTTAGGTGAGTATGTGTTTTGGTTTCATCTCTGGTTTCTCTTGCGGTGGTAGTTTCCATGTGTCAAATCGGAAACCATGTCACTAGGGTTGGTACTTCCTTAGGTCTTCTAGTTTCCATTCATATCCTGTGGTGGACCTGAGGAATGCTCACCTTTCTGTGGGCATCTTAATCAATTCTGAGCCATTTCCTTATTTTTTTCTAAAGTCACAAAAACATTATTTGTAACTAACTAAGAACATTCTTAGCTCACTAAGAATGCCTATGCACAAGTAACCAAAAGAGATGAATATTGTCTTGTACTTAAGAAAACTCAATACTAAATCCTGTTTCCCTATTAAGTTGACTAAATCTAAATGGAAGCTATTAAACATCTGAAGGGAAAATTTTTCTGGATTCTTTTCTACCAGACATGCAGTGGAAATACTTCTTAGAATTTTTTTTCTGAATTAGTCACTAAAAACACTCTAGATTTAATTTTTCAGTAAAGTAGGTAATGGAAGAGGTCTTAGCAAATGAATTACCTGAAACTTAAAAATCTACTTCTAAGAGTAATAGAAACGATAAATAAATTTAACTTCCTAACATATTTGTTTCTTGACAATTCCAAGCCCACTTAGCAGTCCAGTTTCTCTGAATATGAGCTCATTTCCCTCACTTTGACATTTTCCTTAAAGGTTTTAATTTTAATGGTTGAGTCATCTTGAAGAAGATGAAAGACATACTGGATAAAGAAAGATGGTGAAGGCTTAAGAGGTTGGGGAACTGTAGTTGGAACAGACATTGTTATTCAGAATGTCTGTGGAAGATTGATGTGAAAGAATGATAAGCCCTGTGGCAAGAAGACAAGCATGATTTGTACCCCAAAGGCTGGTCTGTGCAGCCATATATTAAACCATAAAAGTAAAAGAATCAACTGAAATTTTCCCTTGGAAAAGCTTAAGAGGCAGAGGCAATAGGTCAGAATCTATTATACAGTGCAATGGAACAATACAGAAGATTTGAAAATTTTTGAATTTTGTGATACACCAGTAAAATCTATAGAGAGGTATTGTATAGAAGGGGGTTCAGAGCAAGGGGCCTCTGTGGAGCCTGGTCCAGGCCTGTGAAGACAGGATAGGGTGTGCCACAGTGGATCTGGTCATGCCTAGTTGACTAGAGACAGAGCCACTCCCCAGGAGGGCTGGGATAGACGCATCAGTGGTCTAAGAGGGTTGCTCTTCTGAGGACCCTACTTATCGCTCTCCCATAATCTCTTTTACTCCATAGTTTCTCCTGTGGCCAGAGAAAATGATAACAACTCCTTGTTACTGATCAATATCTGACACCTTTTTAAGGTATTTTTTTTCCAAATAAGAGATGATGCTCTTAAGATGTAGAGAGTCAACAGCAACTGATGATAAAGCATCCTTTCTCCACTGATTGATTACAACCGTAAAATAAAGGGAACAATAGGATTAAGCTTCAGGTCTTGAATTGTTTAGATCCTTGGCTGTCTGTCGACTTTATTCTTAAGATGTGTGAGCATGGGGCTGGAGAGATGGTTCAGGGGTTAAGACCTTCCCTCGAAAGCAGAAGAATCTGAGTTTGGATCCCACGTCTCATGTAAAAATGCCTGGCAGAAATGGCAACGGACTGTATTTTTGGCCCTGGTGGGCAGAGCCTGGGAAATCCCAGAGTGAAGCAAAAAGGAGGTAGAAGCAATCCAGGAAATCACCCTTGGTTCTCCACAGGGACACACAGTGCCTTCTGACACACACACGTATACACACACGCACACGCACATACACTAAAACAAAAAAAAATGTATGAATATTAGGCCTTACTCCTTTTTTATGTGGAAAAGTTATTTGACAGAAGGCAAAGAAAAGCAACATTGAATATCTAGCTCTAATGCTGTTGGGAGGATGAGGTGGAGATGGCTGGTAGCCTATAGTTTTGTAGTGTGGCTGGTCTGATAGGGTTGAGCTTTATCTATCTATTATCTATGTATCTATGTATCTATATATCTATGTATCTATGTATCTATATATCTATGTATCTATATATCTATGTTTCTATATATCTATGTATCCATCAATTATCTATCTATCTTTCATCTATCTATCTATCTATCTATCTATCTATCTATCTATCTATCTATCTATCTATCTTTTTGTGTATAGTTGTACGTGCATGTAGATGTAGAAAAGGGTACTATGTGTGCCTATGGAGGCACAAGGGTGACATTGGGAATTATCATGAGTTGCCCTACCTCCTTACTGCTTTGTTCTGGGGTTTCCCAGACTTGGCCTTCCAGGGTGGGAAGTGCAGACTTTCCACTATTTCTGTCTGGCATTTTTATGTGGGATCTGGGATCTGAACATAGGTCCTTTTAATTGTGAGGCAAAATCTTAACACCTAAGTCATTGCTCCAGGACTCCCGCACCCTGGAGCCATCTCTCCAGTCCCCTGACTTCATTATCTGAACCCTTTTTGAATCTGGGTGAAGCCATCTCTCTGTGTGGAATGTGTGGCAGTGATTCTTGAGTTGATGCGATTATAAAGCATCACAATTTTCTCTGTTCTTCTCCATGTTGGCCAGAACTTGACCACAAAAAGTGTCTTTAGAGCCCTGTGTGGCAGGTGGCAGAGATTCTGAGTTTTGCATCCTTGAAAAATTGTAGACAGAGACACCTCTGAGTTCACCCCCACTGCGTATGCACCTGTATATAACCAATAGGTACTCCTGGTGTTACATGTGAAATAAACTCACCTAACATACCATATCAAGCCTCCAGGGTTTCTGGGCTTCAGTTTTATAGTAGCTAGAACCACCCTAATTAACAAAGAGACTGTCTGTACCATTAAACTAATAAAGATTTAATTTCTTTTTTTAAATTTTTAAAAAATTTTTTTATTATTATTATTTATTCAACTATGCACATGTGCGTGTGAATGCGCACGCGCGTGTCTGTGTGTGTGTGTCTGTGTGTGTGTGTGTCAGTGTATGTGTAGAACCACGGACGAATTCGTGAACCACCATGGACGCCTCCACCTCCTTCTGCCCCGGGATTCACAGGCTCCGCCCTACCAGGACCAGAAGCGCAGGCCGCCCCCGCTTCCGCCTGGCGTCTATAAGTGGGATCTGGGATCCGAACTCAGGACCTTCCGCCTGCAAGGCGGAGGCTTAACCCCTGAGCCACCTCTCCAGCCCAAGATTTAATTTCTTTACCATTAAAAAATTGGATGGTAGAAAGGTGAGTAGGAAATAATTTTTTGGTAGATGGATTAAAAAGCACATTTTAGAAGTCCCATTAAAGAAAAACAAGTAGCCTTTGTTACTTTTGCCTGGAAAACTATTGTTTAATTGTTTCACACAGAAAAGCAAGGTAGCACTGAGTGGTAGAATTTTGAAATATTTTTATTTTTAATTTTTATTTATCTTATGTGTGTGTGTTATTTTTATTTATTTTATGTGTGTGTATGTGGAGGACCAAAGGTGACTTCGGGAACCATTATGGATTGCTTCTACCTCCTTCTTGCTTCGCTCTGGGATTTTCCAGGCTCCGCCCACCAGGGCTGGAAGTGTAGACCACCTCTGTTTCAGTCTGGCCTTCTGTATGTGGGACCTGGGATCCCAACTGAGGACCTTCTGCTTGCAGAGACAGAACCCCTGAACCATCTCTCCAGCCCTCTTGAGTGGTAGACTTTTGAAGGTGAACTCCAACAAGCAAGGTAACAGTTCTTATTCTTATAGGCCTTCCGAGTGTTGAAGCATCTTCCTGCTCCTCAGTGTTCAGTATGATAATTCTGGGAAACGGCATGGCAATCCTGACAAAGTCCATGAAAAATAACAGCGAGGCTTCTTGGTGTGCTGTGCCCTTGGCTATGTGAAGAACCCGAGTTTAACTACAATAATCTCTCAGAGTTTGGCATTAGGAATGATCCCTGTTTTAACATAAGAAAACAGATGAACAGGCATGAAGTTAAATGTCCCACCCTGGGAAGCCGTAAGGTCAGTCAACAAGGATGGGGATGAAAGGTTAAGCCTGCTTTCATTGCTGGGCCGATGGCTTCTCATCATCGCCATGTGCAGAGAAAAGAGCGGAGGCCCAGCGCATGGAAGGGAGCCTCTCAGGCCAGGCTGCCAGGGTTTGTCAAAGTCAGATTTTCTGACTCTAACTTCAGGACTCTTTCAACTTGGAATACCCTAAATTAAAGCAAACACCAACTTGGTTATGGGGCAGACAGTCAATATTTTTAGAGTGTTTATAGAAAGGAAGTAATTTTGGCCTGGCAAAAGCACAAACTGAAGGCAGTTTTACATTTCTATTTCAAAAAGGAAAAAAAAAGCTCATTCAAATTGGGAAAATTCTCATTGCCAGAGCACTCTGTAAACTGTTCAGGGAGAGCAAACCCCTTTGGCTCCCAGTCTGGCCCTTTTAAAAGCAAATTTTGTAGATTATCTCAACATGGCTTGTTGCCTTGTGAGCCCGATGCCCAAAACTTTCTTTGTGTTTGGCAGGATTCAAATGGCAAGAAAGCACTGGCGTGGTTAGTTTTGTGTTTGACCCTTGTTGAGAGGTTAAGGGCCATTGGTATGTCACCCTTCCTGGGCTTAAATCCCCACCTCCCTCATACTTTGATTACCCATCTGTAAAACTGGGGATAGGGTTTTGTTTCACATGCTTGAAAAGACAATACAGGGCAGGTGGAAGATGGCTCAGCCCATGTAAAAATGCTCTACAGATATTGCGGCAATCTGCAATTCAAGCTTCGTAGAGGCCTGAATAAGATTGAAGAGCAATAAGATTGAAGAGCAATCCAGGTTGATTCCTAATGTCACCCTTGGGCCTCACCAGGGACACACACTTAAGTGCCCTCTTGTACCCATGTCTCCCACCCTCGAAAAAGAAAAGTTAATGTGCAGAAAGGCATAGCCTTTGCCAGGGTTTGAATATACCCCTCAGAACCATGTGTTGATTAGATTTAGAATCACCATGGAAACATACTTTAGGGAGTGTCCATGAGGTTATTTCCCCAAAAGGTTTAACTGAGAGGGAAGATCCCCCCCAGGTTGTGAACTAAAGAAAACGGAGAAAGTGAGTTGAGCACCAGCATTGCCTCATGCTTCTGCTGCCGTGACTTCCCTGCTGTGATGGACTATACCTTCTAACTATGTGCCCAAATAAGCCTGTTTTCCTTAAGTTGCTTCTGGCAAGTAGTTTGCCATGAAAAGTAACTAAAAACTAAGGAAGTACATTCTTGATAAATAGAATGATTTTGTTTGATTCTCTCTCTTTCTCACCTTCTCTCTCTCTCTCTTTCTCTCTCTCTCTCTCTTTCTCTCGTACTCTTGCCTTTTGGCCATGTTGTGATGCAGCACAAAGGCCCTCACCAGATGCCATGCTTGGGATTCCCAACCCTAGAATTGTGAATCAGATTTCATTGCTTTGTGAATGACCAAGTCTGCGGCATTATATTATAACAGAAAGTGAACCATAGACCTTTGAGCTGATGCACACTATGTGCTCGGTAGACTTTAGGGAGGATTATTAGTGTCTGAAGGAGTGTCTAGTTGAAGGGAACACAGTCTTCTTGTGGATCATTTCATGTTTTAATCAGTGCATGCTGGTGCTGAATTGGACTGAGAGCTGGTTTGAAGAGCACAGTCATAAATAGGCTCCCCCCATTTTTAAAGTTTTTAATGAATATGATGAATATTTCCAGTATTCACCCCTTAGTCCCAAATCCCATACCTTCTCCTTTCCCCCTTACATTCCTTCATTTCCCTTGCTAAACTCACTCCTGTTTTCAAATCTTTTCACTTGTGAAGCCCACTGTGTTTCAACTAATTTATCTTTGATGACACATATCTGGCATGCTTCATGCTTCAGCAGGTATCATAAATTAGTGGGTACCACTGAAGAACACATCTTCCTCTTCATTCCCATCAGCTTTAGTCCTCATCAGTCTCTCAGAAAGGTGTGGATTTTCTTGAGATCTTTCTGCTTTCATGGTGAGATGTTGAGACAGATCCTATGCATTTTTTGTATAAGTATTCATATCTGCCATGAAATCTTGTATATCACAACTGTCGTGTCCAGGAGATAATGTCTGGCCCATCACTGTGTCACTTCAGGCTCTTATAGTCTTACCAACCCCTTTTCTACAAAGTTACCTGAGTCTTGGGGTGGCGGTAGGTGAAATCCTGTTTAGGGACCACTAGTCCACAAGCCATTTATTTTTGACATTTTGATGAGTTGTGGTTTTCAGCAATAAACTCCTTCTGCTGTATAAGGAGGCTTCTAGGTAGAGTGCTGAGTGATTTTTCCAATTTGTGGGTATAATAGCAGATATTTACAAAGCAGTTTTATATACTGTCTTCCTAGTTAAAGAATCATAGTCAGTTCTTGTCCTGGAACCTATGTAGTTTACAGTAAGAGGAATATGTTCTATTATGACAAGCAGGTCTTAAATCTGATCAGAAAGCTGTTGGTTGTCTCCTTGATATTCATGCCGCTATTACACTGATGGTCACCTGTGTTGTTTCAAATTTCACAGATTGATGGGAAATGTGATTGTTTTGCTCCTCTGGTAGCTTCCACATACTCTCTGGTACTATGTAAGTGATCCAGCATGGAAAAAGCTTCTTGAACAGTTCCAGCTGGTGGTTTTCTTGTCCCTGTCCTGTGATCTGTGTATGTTGCATCTTCAGTAATAGGGGCTTACCATCAGTTTCTGGAGGGCAACCAAGAGCAGTGGCAAAAGCCTATACTGTTTAAGGGGGTTTGAGCTCTTTCTGACCAACAACTTATCAAGAAGCATCACATACCTGTTACTTCTGTCACTGTTTAATTGTCTCATCAATAAGATTTTGAAGAAACAGGTTCTGGTCTGAGATGTAATATTCGGCCTCAAAGTTCCCAAGTAGTAGCAGACTCTTTGGCAGGATGGCAGAATTTGTATTATGCCAAGAAAAGGTACTAGGTGATCTGAGTAGGTCTTGTTTAGGACTTGTTGGCTGCAGGAGAGCTAGTTATGCAAACTGAACACTGGCCTGCAATGTATGGGATCTTTAAGAATTGTACTTCGACAGTAAAGCTGGTGCTCTTTATCCATGCTCTCATTCAGAATGCAATATTCTTTTATTTTCATTTCTCTTTAGTCACTCACTTGTATGCATGATTATTATCCTACACCAAATTGTAATTTTTCATTTGTAGTTTTGAGTCAATGGATTTTGAACCAGATAGAAAAATACTATCTCATTTGCCTTTGTTTCCAGATGTTGTAGCCAAATTCTAGCATGTGCTTCAAATGCTCCAGTGAATGAATCAGTCTTCTGGCTTCTCAGAAGTAGTGAGGTCAGGAGACTTTTTAAAGAGGAACAGTACACTTAGTACTAGAAACTGTATGAGGTCTGTGATCTCACCTTAAAGGAAGAGTTAGAGTCCTTTCAATGCTTCTCAAACCCATTGCACATTAGAACCACCTGCAGAAACTTTTAAGACTCTTCAGGTGCCCAGGCCCTGTCCCACATGGCTTGACTCACAGTCTCTTGTTTCAGCGTTTCTCTCCTTAGAGGCAGTCCTATCCTGCCTGTGACCTGGGCCACATCTGTGACAGTGAGGAAAAGCAGATAATCTTAAGGGGAGGTGGAAGAAAATTCAAACTTGCTAGCCTTCTGGCATCATTTTGGGAGGGGGTGAATATTTATACATGCTTTGAGAGTCCCTGAGTAGACATTAATGTATTCTATAGTTCAGAATATAATTGACATCCATCATCTTGAAATTGACATTCATTATCTTGAAAAAAATCAATTACATTTTTGTAAGATCTTTTTTTTTTATTTCAGCTCATACAAACTTATTAGGTACACAAGTTCCCTCCCTTCCTCCTCCTCCCCCCGTACCCCCTGCTCCCCCTCCCCACCCCTCTCCCTCCCCATCCCCCAGTGCCTCCCGCCCCAATTCCCAGAGAGTCCTTTCTTGTGCATGCATGATTTTCCTCTGGGCCCTCCTCTCCGATGACGTACAAGGACCCAGTGGCCTTTCCCTGAACCCTTTCCCGTGTTCCCCTTAGGTATAGGAACACTGCTGTGGCTGCCAATCCTTTACCTCCAAGGATCTTGGTGCCTTTAGCAGATGCTAGACTTTGTGAGGTCAACAGTGTGTTGGACAATGCGCAGGGCATGCAAAGTCCAATTATGATTGCGTCAGCCCTAACTAGTATAGAGTATCTTATATATCATTGCTCCTCCCATCCTTTTGCTCTTACACTCTTACCGCCCCCTCTTCCGCAAATTTCCCTAAGCTTCAAGATGGGGAGAGACTAAGCTGGCCTAGTTCTAGGTGGTTGATATAGAGTCTCTGAAGTTCTGGATTGTGGTTTGTTGATTTTCTTTTGCAGTTTTGCTGCTCCTGCAATGCCCTTCACTCCATCCTGGTGGGCATTGTATGTTACCCCCTGGCCAGAGACAAAAAGCTGTTAGAGTCTTGTGATAAAAGCACATTCAAAGGTAGATGTAATAAAAGTGGGAAACCATACTAAGGGAGGGGTCTATCACCCATTTGCAAAATGGTTACTTTTTATCTGCCAGACTATATGCCCTCCTCTTCTGGTGAGATCACACCCCCTCAGTAGTAAATGATCAGGAACAAAAGTCTGTGAACTTAATCAGATGTCTCATTACTTATTTGGGTCCTTGGTGGAGGCCTATTTTCCCTGCTGTAACATGGTCCCTTCTCTCCTTGTTTCTGGTGTGGCCCTCCTACCCCATCCCTCCTGTTCATAATCCTTGCAATTACTGTCTCTAGGTGGGCTGGGTGGGTTTGGTACTAGGAGCCACCTATTAGGGAGTACATACGGCGCTTAATTTTCTGGGTCTGGGATACTTCGCTTAATATAATTGTTTCTAAATAAACATTATAATTATAATTAAATTTTTATGCTTACTAAATGTGATGGTTAATATTGTCAGCTCAACAGAATCTAGAATTGTCTAAGAGATAAGTGTCTGGGTATGTCTATGAAGGATTCTCTATATAAGGCTAAAGGTGGCGGAAAGATTCAACTCACTTTCTGTTTCTTTACTGTGGGTGCAAGGCAAACAGTTGGCTCAAGCTCACTCCACCAGGAGTTTTCTACTGTGATGGAATGCAACACTGAATCGAGACTCAAAATAAAATCTTACTCCCTTAAGGTGATTTTGTCAGGGTATTATATCACAGGAACATGAAAAGTAACTATTGTATTAGGATAAATTAATTGTTGCAGTTAGTCTGCATGGTTGCTGATAAAATCACTATCAAACAACTTAAGGGACCAAGGGGTTTGTTCTCTTACGATAGTTTGGTTGCAGTTGTTTGCCCAGCTTGACAAAGAGCATGTACCATCACCAAAGGACCGAGGGAACTGGACATACCATCTCCACATAACTACTGAAAGAGGGATGATCCTTACTTGTCAGACCATTATGTCTGGCCATATATCCACAAGGATACCCCCTTTCTCAAACATTACCTCTATTTTATTAACCTGACTGGTACTAGTCCCACTCACCATGGGCTTTCCCAACAACAGAACAGTCTCCTGCAGATTTGCACTGGGCTTAACTCAACTACCCTGAACCGTGAACTTGACACCTGTGCTTAGTTATGACAATTGCTTACCAAAGCCATCTTGTTTGATGGGTGTCCAGTCATGGAGGCTTATTGTAGTCACTTCTACAGTTAAGTGGCCTACCATGTATATGAGACTGCAATTTTTATATACTGTTTGAAACAGGGTCTCATATAGCCAAGGCTGGTCTCAAACTCCTGGTGTAGCAAATGATGACCTTGAACTTACGATTTTTCTGTCTCCATTTCCTGAGTGATGGTATTACATTTGTAGCACCGTGCTCAGTCTCTGTGGTACTGTGGATTCGACCCAGGACTTCATGTGTGCTAGACAAGCACTTGACTAACTGAACTACACACAGCCCTTGCTCCTTTTGTGATTTCTTGTTAAAAGGATGGGGATTAAAACAAATAAAAAACCAAAATCTTCTCCTTTTCTCTTATGATAATCTCTATTGTATCTCCATTTTTCTTTTCCTTTTCACATAAAAAACATCTCAACTAAGATTTGTACTTTTTACTCTTGTAGTAAATGGTCCAGGCAAAACTATATATCCACCTGGATAAAAGAGATATGAAATTAAATCTATATCTCTCAATCTGCACAAGAATAAGTTCCCATAGCATCACAGATTTCCATTTAGAACAGGTAATATTGATACTTCCAAATCAATACATAAGAGAAACACATCAGTACAGATATCTAAATAGAACCTCAATAGCACAGTGAGAAGCCTAAGAATTAATAAATGGGAATACCTGAAATTAAAAATCTTCTGCACAACCAAAGAAACTATCAATGGAAGGAAAAGACAGGAGAAAATCTTCTCTAGCTATACTTCAGACATATTCAGGGAATATGTAGACTACAGAAAGGACTGCAAAAGTTAAACACAAAGAAACAAAACTGTCAGTGAATAGATGAGCAGTTACCCAAACAGTTCTCAAGATAAGAAATGTCCAGTAAGCATTCTAAAAAAACATTCAACATCTCTAGTCATCACAGAAGTATGTCAAAACTACTTTGAATTCCATCTCTGCCCAGGCAGAATGACTATCATTAAGAAAACAAATGACAGCAAATGCTGATGAGTATGTGGGGAAAGGGGAATCCTTACCCACTGTTGGTGCGACTGTAAACTGGTATAGTCAATATGGAAATCAGTGTGTAGCTTTAACTAGAACTGTCTCTCGACCTAACTATACAGAAGGACTCTGCATCTACTATGAAGACACGTGCACATCCCTGTTTACTGCTGCTCTTCCCACAATAGCAAGGAAACAGAATTAGCCTAGATGTCCATCAATAGATGAGTGGATAATGAAAATGTGGTGCATATATACAATTCTTTACAGCTGTAAAGAAAAATGAAATTATGAAATTTGCAGGAAAATGGATGGAACTGGAAAAAATTATGTTAAGTGAAGCAATCCAGGCCCAGAAAGACAAATGCCGTATGTTTTCTCTTACATGCAGATTCTAGTCCCTAACTGTGAAATATGTGTAACCAGGTGGAAGCAAATAAGGGTAAGGCCAGGAAACTAGAAAGGGGCCCGTGAGACTAGAACAAAAGAGATTCTGGAGGTGCGGGGGAGGAGGAGGACATGGAGAAGACAGGTGGAAGGGGGGATACTGTGCGTGGAAGAGTATGGTGGCAGAGATAAGGGAGACAAGTGGGGAGTGGGAGGAACCAGCCAAAATGAAATATGTATGAAGATTACATATGGAAACCTGGTGCTTTATAATCTATTTTTTTAAATGAAAAAATCCATCTTCTACTCTGTTTGATTTCCTTTCATCTTACTTTTTTCCTATTACAGGTCAGAAACTACACTTTTGAGGTCATGACAATGACTTTCATATCAGTGGCTTTTTGCTTTTTGTTTCAGTTTATCTGAACTTTCAGCATCTGGTGGGTTTTAGATGCTTCTCTCTTCTGTTTTTCTTTCATGGCAGACTTCTTGACTTTGGGCTGTCCTCCTTAAGTCTTTTTTGTTGATTCTATTTTATTTTCTCCCCATTTCTAGCAAATTACTGAAGGGCTTTTAATGCACCATTCTGGATATTGCTTCTGTGAATTTTTGCTCTGAAACTGAAAATGGATACTTTTATAAGGTAGCACATAGCAGTTTGTGGTGTTAAGGAGTAGTGCAATTGTAGTGCAACTTTTCAAATTGAAATAGAATTCTTTTTTTTTCCTGAACGCAGACCCATTATCAGCCATTACACTGAACACTCAATGACTTTGGTAATTGTTATAGATACACTGATATTCTTTAATAAATTCCACCTAAAATTACAAAATAGTGTTTCCTGTTAATCTCATATACGAAGTCATTTTGAAGTCACGTCACAAGTCATTTTGATGGCAAATGATGTTTTAGTCACCAATAATGCCAAGATTGTAGCACTTTCCATGTTGTCAAAAATCATGATGATGAAATGAGGATGGGGAGATGGTTAAATTGGTAAAAGCTTTTGCATGGAAACTGGAGAACTAGTGTTTGAATCCCCAGATCCATGTAAAAGTTGGATATATAGTATGAATGTCTCCAATCCCAGTGCTCCTATGGGGAGATGGGAGGTAGAGACAGGAGAATCCCTGGAAACTTCCAGACCAGCTAGTTTGGTGTATACAGTGGACAAACAGCACAGAGACCCTGTGTCAAATAAGGTGCAAAGTGAAGACTGACACCTAAGTGTCACATGCCATGGCACATGAGTATTCACATTCACACACAAGATGTGTGTGTATGTGTAAGCTGGAGAGATGGCACAGAAGTTAAAACCTTTGCCTCACAAACAAAAGGACCTAGGTGTAAATGACAGAGCCTGCAATACCAGTCCTGGAAGGTGGAGCCTGGGAAACCCCAGAGCAAAGCATTAAAGAGGTAGAGCAATCCGGATGATTCCAGACATCACCCATGGGCCTCCACAGGCATATACACTTAAGTATCCTTTTGTGTACACACACACACACACACACACACACACACACACACACACACACACAAGCATTCATACACGTACACACGCCATACACATACAAGCAAAGCATTACCAAAAAAGTAAAATTTCTGTTCACAAGTTTGCAATGGTTTATTTTCTGATCTCTAACTATAATTTCAGTAGTGTTTCATAGGCCTCAATGCAGTAAAAACTAAGCTTCCACATCTTGAAATCCTGTGCAATTGAGGAACTCCCACCTAACCATCCACTGAATGTGATTAGCATGAAAAATAATAAAAACTCAAAAGAAAAGCAACAGGAGAAGGATCTAATGGGATTCCATAAATTCCTTGTGCTGAATATGTTGAAGGGAAGTTGTACATGCATGGATTATAGCATGTTTGTTAATATCTATCTGTTATGGGGTTTTAAAGGTATTTCTGTCTTTTTATGAAGAAATTTTTATGTTTTATTAATTTTATAAGAAACAAAATGAGTTTTTGGCCTATGTCCCCTCCATTCTGCCCCACTTTCTCTCCCACACTGCCCTCCCTTTACCAACCCATCCCTGTCCTGCCATCCTCATGACTCCCTGATTATGGACCACACGGTTCCCTCAGGTCATCTGTACTAACAAGGGACCAGGCCTTTTAGCAGTATAAGTGGCCCTTCAATGGGTCAACCCACAGGTGGGGATGTTCCCCTTCACCTAATATCTGTCCCTATGGTTCCCACTAAGTGTAGTTGCTTCTCTTGAGATCCTTGCTGGCCCATGGGGGAATATTGATATGTCAGCCATTGTATAGGTCTGGTGGGGGTAGATCCATGGCCGTGAGCTCCTGGATGCAGCAGCCCTGTCGAGACTGGAGTGACCTGATCAGCAGGTCATTTTTAGGTTCTTACAATCTTACCTCAGGTTCCCTGAGCCTTAAGATGGGAAGATATTTGGATGGTCTGATTAGAACTGAACATTTTAGGGTCACTGATAACTCTTTGATCAGTTGTGGTTTTATATTTTGCTAATGTTCCATTGCAAGAAGCTGCATCTTGGTTGAGTGTTAAGATATTTTCTTATTTAAGGATAATGAGAGATGTTTAGATGGTGGTTTACTATAAGATATTTATGGTTAATACTAAGACATCTGATCCTATCTAATGTCTATTTTCTCCCCTTCTGCTTTATTTGAGCAGGTTTACAGTATTGGGCATGTGCTACTTGGCATGGGAGATGTTAGAAGCTAACATCAGGTTAGTAGGTTGGCAGGTAGTTGATTACCCAAAGACTAACCCCGTCCTTACTGTGTCCTATCCCTATTCTTCCTTCCCCTTTAAAACTTTTCTTTCATAGATGCCTTATTCATCTGTTTGCCTGTGTTCTTTTGTCTCCACTCTTTTGGGATCTTTTGTCACTCTTTTGACTTATGTTCCTTTGCAGTTTGTGGGAGTTGTAAAAGTTTTCACTTGATTACATCATTCTGAAGGTTTAATGCTAGGATCTACTTCTAAGGGTAAACATGCAGATTGGTTTTTCTGCATCTGGGATTCTTTGCTCGGTATAATTTCTTCCAGCTTCATCTATTTACCAGCAAATTTCATTAATTCATTTTTTTCTTGACAGTTTTAAAAATAGTTTGTTGGTTTTTATGTTTTTTTCATGTAATCACATTTAGTTCATTGACAGTTACATTTAGGCTGATTCCATTTCTTTGCTATTGTGAATAGAACTGCTATGACCATGGATGTAAACATGACTTTGTAGCAGGATATAGTGTTCTTTGGGAATAGGCCCAGGAGTGGCATACCTGGATCATACGTTATTTCAATTTTTTAACTTTTTTAGAAACCTCCATACTGATCTCCATAGGGGTTTCATGAGTTGCATCCTCACCAGCAATGTATGAGGGTTCCTTTCTTCTCACATCCTCTCTAGCATTTGTTGTTGCAAGTGGGATGAGATGATATTTCAGGGTGGTTTTAATTTGCATTTCCCTAACAGGTAGGGAAGTGGAACATTTTTAAAGATATTTGTTAGATGTTTGAATTTTGTCTTGTGAAAAGTTTCTTTTTAGTTCTAAGGCCCATTTTTTAATTGGGTTGTTCCTTGGTATTTACTTTTTTAGTTTTTTGTGTGCTTTGGGTATTAGTTCTCTATCAGATGTAGCGCTAATGAAGATTTTTCTTCTAGTCCAAGGGTTGCATTTTTGCTTGATTAGCGATATCTTTTGCTGAACAGAAGCTTTTTAATTTTATGAAAGCCCACGTGTTGAGTGGGTTTGGGATCCTAGTAAGAAAATGCTGGTCTCAGCCAGTCAGTTCAAATGTACTCCCTACTCTTTCTTCTAGGAATTTTAAAGTCTCTGGTCTAACATTGAGGTCTTTGGTCTATTTGGAGTTAATTTTCATGCAGGGTGGCAAATAAGGGTCCAATTTCATTCTTCTGTATGTAGATAATCCAATTTTGTCAGCACCATTTTTCCATGTTTTTGGCCCTTATGTCAAAAATGAGCTTATAGCTGAGTCTTCAATTCTAATCCATTGATCTATATTTCTGTTTTGGAGCCAGTGCCATGCTGTTTTTGTTACTATGGATTTGTACTATAGTTTAAGGTCTGGTGTGGTAATACCTCCCACAGAGTTTTTATTACTCAGGATTGTTTTTGCTATCCAGGATATTTTGTGCTTCCATAAAAATTTGAGATTGTTTTACCAATTTCTGTGAAGAATTGGATTGGAATTTTGATTGGTAATGCATTGAATCTGTATATTGCTTTTGGTAAGATGGTCATTGTAACATAATTCTACCAATCCAGGAACATGGAAGGACTTTCCATCTTCTTGTGTCTTTTGTAATCTTTGGGATTTCAATATTTTCATTGTATAAGTCTGTCACATCCTTTGTTAGATTTATTCCAAGGTATTTCATTTTTTGAATTATTTTTTTTTCAGATCTCTCTTGCTTTGTTTATTTTTGGTTTATAGAAAAGTCACTGATTTTTGAATAGTAATTCTGTTAGAGTTTAAATAGAAAGTGTTTCCCAACCCCTGCCTATTGTTCATATGTTGGGGGCTTTGTCCCAATGCATGGTATAATTTTGAAAGGTTCTGTAAACTTTGAGGGCTTGATTGCAGCTGGAAGTGACAGGTCACTGGGGTATCATTGAGTTATCTTGTTTCCGCTATCTTCCTATATATGTGTCTCTCTTTACTTTCTATATTTTGCCATAAGGTGGAGAAAGTTCCCTGTCATATGCTCCTGCTACCATGAGTTTTGCCTATTGCATGGGGCCAACTTACCACAGGTCAAACCCTGTAAAACCATGTCAAAATCCTTCCTGCTTTAAGTGTCTTTCCTTAAGTATTTGATCCAAGTGATGAAAACTAATTAACAAACTATCTTTGTGAAAGATATCTTTGAAGATGAAACATTCAAGACTTCATTACCATGATGTGCATTAATTGATGACAATTTTTTTAAAAATTTCTACTCATACAACTTTAACAGGTACACCGGTCCCCTCCCTCCCTCCAACCTCCCACCACCCTATGCCCCCCTCCCCTCCCCTCTCCCTTCCTATTCCCCAGTGTCTCCCTCCCCTTCGCCCGGAGCATCCTTAATGTGCAAATGCCAGACTCCTCCTCTGGGTCCCCTCCTCCTCGCCGCTAGGGTGCAGGACCCAAGTGGCATGTCCCAGAACCCTTTCCTGTGGTTCCCCCCTGAAGCATAGGAACACTACATGGGCGTCAATCCCTTGCCTCCACGGAGGAGTATTGCCTTTAGCAATCTTAGAATTTGGGATCAATATGTGTTTGGACAATGCGCAGGGCATGGCAAGTCCATTATGATGGCTTCCGAAGACACCTAACTTGTGTGTGCAGTAATCTTCAGCTCAATTACTCCTCCCATCCCTTGTGCTCTTAACAATCCGTAACCGCCCAACTCTTTCCCATAATTTCTTGAGCTGCTGGATGGTGGAGAGATAGGGGCGGGCCGAGTTTCCAGGTAGTTGAATATGAGTCCCTGATTTTGACATTTTTAACAGTTTTTGATAGGAACACCAATTTTGTAACTTAATTAAGCAAAATGTTGCCTCTTTCCTAAAGAATTCCATTTTCTCATTCATTGCTTATATTTTATAAGTGAATCTCAAGTATCACAGTGCTTTAAGTTTCATCAGTTAAAAAATGTGGTTTTTTTTTCTTTTTGGTGTAGAAGTACACAAGAATATCTTACATTTTACAGAATATCTTAGATTTTGCCTCTTGCCCTGCGGTGTCAAAGGTATTTGTTTCCTGGCACTTTTTGAAAGAATTTTGGAGATCCTTTAAACAGCCTGACCTCTCTTCTCTTCCTCGATTACCCCACAGAATTCTTTTGTGGTACATGACTTACATTGTGTCCTTTTTTCTTGTAAGGATGCCATTAAAAGTTTTTTGCATCTATTGGGTCTGCCCATGGAATGTTACAAGTGGAGAAGTCCCACCCCACTTAGTTCGTATTCAATAGATCACACCTTTTGTTCTCCATGACTGTCCCATTCATTTATTCTTTTCTGCACCATTGCCTTCTTTATTAGAATGGACATGTCAGAAGACCTTGTTGTTTTCATCAGTGATTGGTACCCAGTAGATGCTCAGTAATTAATTCTTGGATCAAAGTGTGAGACAGGAAACTAAAAGACATAGATGTTCTAAGACTGTGGTCATAAGAACAATCTTCTATTCTCTGTTCATGTTCTCCATGATTTTTAGTTTTATTGCCATCTAGCTAGTAAGGAAAAAAAAAGACATGTTTTTCTATGCTCTTCTCTTGTTCTCAGATACCTGGGTGCTTGTTAGTGAAATAGTGTCCATCTTTGTCAGCTTGGGATTACAACTATCCCACTCTCACTTTGTTCTCCAAAGTATAGCAAGTTAGAATTAATACTCTCTCCCTTCTAGGCCTGGCAGATCTGCGATGTAGAAGGTGATTCATCGGGTTTGGTGGCTACATCATCATCATCATCATCATCTCTGAGGACCATGAACTCTGTGTCCTTTGCTCTGTCACTGTCTCTGCCACCTGGGGTAGAAGCATTCTTCAAATCATGGGTGGGACAAAGCTCAGGGATGTTCAGCTAAACCTGGCTGTTGATTTGCAGATATCAGAATAGCTTAGAACCACACTGAGATGCCTCCTGCCCTTCCTTGGTCTGCCCCTATTGTGAGCCAAGATGGCTCAATCTACTATCACTGGAATAGCCGTAGGTAGCCCCCTGCCCTAGAGTTCAGACCAAATCAAATCCTGATGCAGAGAGAGGAGAAAGTTTTTCCCTGAATTCAACATTAGGACTACTTGTTTAAATCATCATTTTCTTGACCCAGTATTTACCTTTCTCTAGATGATTGACAGTGGGAATATCCATTTCCTTCAGGGGGAACCCCACCCCCACTCACAGGGGTGTGGTCTGACACATAATCGTTTGACATAAGCACATTCCCCGAAGTCCAGGTTATTTAGCCTTAAATAATTCCATATGTGGGCAAGCAGCAGCCCTGACAACTTGCTCTGCGGTTTCTTTTCGCCAGGGTTCTGAAACCTGGGAAGTTTCCCACATCCCGGAGTTACCTGGTTACAGAAGTCATGGGTTGTGTTGTATAAAGTGTACCAAGAACAGGTGAAACAGAAGGACTTAAAGAGAAGTTGTGATCCAAGAGAACTGGCTGAGATGTGATAATAGCAAGGGAGGTACAGTTTTCTCTTGATCCCTTTAAACAATAAATATTACGAGGCACTGGAAAGATAACCTGCCCCTTTTGAATTATATATGCTTTGACTTTGAGGAGATCCATTACTACTGATGTAAATAAATAGAATTTGCAGGATGACTTTGGATCACTTAATGCTTTCTCCCTCGCATTGTAGAGTTTTTGTGTGAGTTTAAGAAAGAACCCAATTATGCTGCTTAAAAAGCAGTTTTTCTACAAAAGAACTGGAGATTGGAAAGAAGAAAGAATAATTCATAAGCCCTTGTTGGTTTGGATTGTCACAGTCATCTTATCCTTAGAGTTCCGAGAGAATCTATTCCCATATTCGACCTTGTTTAATTGTATCAGAGCCGTGACAGTTACTCATAGCACTGTGAACGTATCTGTATTTTAGCAAGCCTTGAGAAGGCTGATGGTTAAAATATGAGTCAGGCCTCAAACCAATATTTGACTCCAGGTTTAATCCTCTCTCTTGTTTAGAAGGTATTTGGGGTCAAGGTAAAGGGTTTGAGTGATGTTGAATTGAATTGTCTGTTGCCTACATGGTTTTTGGAAGGTGGCAGTTTTATCATAATAGATCATTTCGGACTAAGACACCCAGCAGGCCACAGATCCTTCCACACGCATGCCTTCTTTCCCCATTTTTCCATTTGTTTTTCACACTTGCTCTCTTTCCAGTGGCTCTTCTTGGCCTTGCTTGATTCTTAAAGAGACTCGCTGCTAACACCCCAGAGTAACGGGTGAGAGGGAAAGAAGGGAAGAGGGGGGTATAGTGTGGGGAGCGGCCAGTGTAACAGCGCCTAGCCTGCTATATGGTGTTTCCTAAGCCCAGTGCTGTGGGATGCTTAGATGCTCCCTAGCGCTTCTCCGGAATCGTCTGTAAACACCATCTGTCTGGGAAGGAGCGTTACAGCTCAGGGAAGCTTGCTAGGCCAGGACCTCCTCACTGTGAGGCCTTCTTCAGAACTGAAGCGTGGGAAGCGCTCTCTCAGACCTAGGCGTTGCACCTGGGCTCAGAGCAAGTTCGTAGGCCCTCTGAGCAGTGAGAGAGAGAGGAGCCAGGCATGGATTCCTGTGCTTGGCGTTGTTCATCAAATCCGACCAGGGTCTGGGACATGGGGCGGGTGGAAGGGCTAAAGGAGCCGTGAAGACCCTGTGTTGCTGTCCCGGACCCACACCTAAATGTCACCTGAAACGCCCGTAAAAACGGCCAGCGTCTCTCTTTCTCTCCTCGCCCTCTCTCGCTCGCTCCCTCTCCTCTCTCGCTCTCCTCTCTCTCGAGCCTCCCTATCTCCTCCTGTCTCTCTCCTTCTCTTCTCTTCCTCTCTCCCGCTCATTGCATCTTGTTCTCTCCGTGTAGAGCATTCATGATTTTTACTTAAAGCCCGGTAGTGAGCAAAGTACATCTTTCCTCCTGCCATTGAATTTCTTTCTTCTTTTTTCCTTAATGACACTTTCTTTTTTTCTGAGAATTCACAGGGAGTCTTCCTGTTGGGACTGAGACTTAAGGGCATCTTAACAACAGGGCAAGAGAAGGAACTGTGGGTACCTGGTAGAAGTCAGCTGCACTTCGGCCTGTATCTTTTGTGTAGCAAGTCTGTGATCCAGTCACAAGGAAGCAGCACATTGTACTGCATTGTACAAGCAACGGGAAGCCATGAGAACCCTCTACTAGCGATCAAAGACCTTGACTGGTCAAACGTTTGCTCTGTGACAAACTCTCTGATGCACTTGGCAATGTATCTTAATTTTGTAACACTTATGAACTGTGGGTTTACAGGATTCAAAAAGCTGGTGACATGATGTAAGTAGGCTCGACTGATTGCATTCTTCAGAGAAACAGAACTAAAGAAATACCTGTATAAATTGTATGTCTATATTTATTACTGGAGTAAAGCTGG
>JALPQD010000841.1:377600-476549 GCA_023101885.1 Typhlomys cinereus | reverse complement strand
CAAGAACCAGAGCCCGGAAGGACGGAGACGAGCCCCCGGAAGGGAGGAGGAGGAGGACTGTGGCAGGTGCAGACCCAGAGCGACCGACGCAGGGTGGTAAACTTGGAAAAAGATAATTTCTTAGAAACCTGAGAATTAACCAAGCCTGTCCTAGAAATGCAAGACCCAATTGTCCTATTACCATGCAACTGTAGGAAATCTGAGCAAGATCACCAAGACTAGAGGAATTCAAAGCGAACATCATGTCCCCTGAAAGGAATAATAGATTGTAAGTATCATTTGAAATATCCCAGCTTATAGAAAGTTCTTCAAAAGAAGCTCGTTTGCATTGATAAGCTCACGCATGAGCACTGACAGCCTTACCCACATCACTGAGCCCTGATGACCTCATTCATGAGGACTGATGACATCACTCACAGCCCTGATGACCTCATTCATGAGGACTGATGACATCACTCACAGCCCTGATGACATCACTCGTGAGGACTGATGACATCACTCACAGCCCTGATGACATCACTCGTGAGGACTGATGGCATCACTCACAGCCCTGATGACATCACTCGTGAGGACTGATGACATCACTCACAGCCCTGATGACATCACTCATGAGGACTGATAACATCACTCACAGCCCTGATGACATCACTCACAGCCCTGATGACCTCACACACAGCCCTGATGACGTCACTCACGAGGACTGATGACATCACTCGCAGCCCCGATGACATCACTCACGAGCACTTCGCACCTGAGGTCCACAGCACTGCAGCTGAGGACGGGGCCAGGCGGGTCCGACTGCGAGGCCCGCTGTGTGCTTGCTTGCAGGCACGCCCAGAGGCCCATCAGTGCAAGTGTCTTGATCCTTGTTAGCGAATCACAGAGGACCAACCCGTGGGAGTGACGTGCTGTGTCCCTCTGTCAACGATACATACTGAGAACGTTCACACTCGCACGGTGGACAGGGACGTGTGGGCCCGCAGCACACGGCTCTGCATGGGCCTCTCTCCACGCCTCGGCACGTAGGTGGAAAGGGCTGCGGGGCACATGCCCCCCCCCGAAGAGCTGCAGACCATTTTCCCAAGCGGCTGCTTCCCACCATGCCACGTGCAAAGCTCTCCCTCTCCTCTCCGAACTGCTCTGTCGCTCTGGTTATAGCACCCCCCCCAGGGTGGCATCTCGTGTGCTGCATTGGCATCTGCGGTGGCTGGTGGATGCCTCTGCGTTGAGGGCTTCTCTGATGTGGGTCTAGTGAGGCGCTGTGCCTTTAACCCCGTGGTGTGTGCAGTGAGCCCTGTGCTCAGCGCATATTCTTTTTTTTAATTTTTTTATTATTATTATTATTTATTCAACTGTGTGCATATGCGTGTGTATGTGTGCGCGCGTGTGTGTGTCTGTGTGTGTGTGTCTGTGTATGTGTAGAACCACGGACGAATTCGCGAACCACCATGGACGCCTCCACCTCCTTCTGCCCCGGGATTCACAGACTCCGCCCTACCAGGGCCAGAAGCGCTGGCCGCCCCCGCTTCCACCTGGCGTCTATACGTGGGATCTGGGATCCGAACTCAGGACCTTCCGCCTGCAAGGCGGAGGTTTAACCCCTGAGCCACCTCTCCAGCCCCTGCTCAGCGTGTATTCTGCTCGAACGTCCCGCTGGATATGTGACCTGCGGATATTTTCTGCCTCCCTGAAGCTATCTTTCCACTTACGTCTCAGGCTCCTGGAAGCACCGAGTTGCGTAGTGTGCGGGGTGGGGCAGAGATGCAGTAGGCAGAGAATTTTCCCAGCATGCACAAGGCCCCAGGGTTCATCCCCAGCATAAAAGAATAACATTGAGTCGTGGTGGGCTCCAGTCAATATTCGTTTTATTTTGTTATTTGACTTTAGTTGTCATATCTTTCTTTTTTAAAGTTGGCGATTGGGCCATGAGATGGCTCAGCAGGTGAGGGTCTTGCTCAGGAACCTGGCGACCTGAGATCAATCCTTGGAAGCCACACACGGCGAGGACAGAACCAACTTCTAGGAGTTGCCCTCTGACTTCCACACACATGCCATGACATGCCTTCTCCTCTCTCTCTCTCTCTCTCTCTCTCTCTGTCTCTCTCTCTCTCTCTCCGCTCTAATAAAGAAAGACAACATTTTGAAAATTGGTTATAAAAATGTAAACCTTTGCTTTCTGCTAAGAGTTTTAGAAAGAATTTCTTTATAGAGTTGTATTCCATTTTCAGTTAAATTTTAATGCAACTTAATTCCTTCCGCATGGACAGCCATTTGTCTTGGGACCATCTGTTGAAAAGACAGGTCCTTCCAGTTACAGCAAACCAGAGCTTTGTGGGTCCCAGCCGGCCACACATGGGGCCGTGACCGCCAGACCCTCAGTCCAAGCTGCCGCCTCTCTGTGGAGAACAAAATGAGAGACAGAAATGAGGTGTACAGCCCCTTGGTCTTGTGTGTGTGTGTGTGTGTGTGTGTGTGTGTGTGTGTGTGTGTGTGTGCGCGCGCGCGCACAGGAGGGTACTTGAGTACATGTGCAAGAGGGCACTTGAGTGTATGTGTGTGTGCTGGTGTATACAAGAGGGCACTTGAGTGTACGTGTGTGCTGGTGTCTACAAGAGGGCACTTGAGTGTATGTGTGTGCACTGGTGTATACAAGAGGGCACTTGAGTGCATGTGTGCATTGGTGTATACAAGAGAGCACTTGAGTGTATGTGCGCTGGTGTATACAAGAGGGCACTTGAGTGTATGTGTGTGCACTGCTGTATACAAGAGGGCACTTGAGTGTACGTGTGTGCTGGTGTCTACAAGAGGGCACTTGAGTGTATGTGTGCACTGGTATATACAAGAGAGCACTTGAGTGTATGTGCGCTGGTGTATACAAGAGGGCACTTGAGTGTATGTGTGCTCTGGTGTATACAAGAGGGCACTTGAGTGTATGTGTGCTGGTGTATACAAGAGGGCACTTGAGTGTATGTGTGCGCTGGTGTATACAAGAGGGCACTTGAGTGTATGTGTGCTGGTGTATACAAGAGGGCACTTGAGTGTATGTGCGCTGGTGTATACAAGAGGGCACTTGAGTTTATGTGTGCTGGTGTATACAAGAGGGCACTTGAGTGTATGTGTGCACTGGTGTATACAAGAGGGCACTTGAGTGTATGTGTGCTCTGGTGTATACAAGAGGGCACTTGAGTGTATGTGTGTGCTGGTGTATACAAGAGGGCACTTGAGTGTATGTGTGCGCTGGTGTATACAAGAGGGCACTTGAGTGTATGTGTGCTGGTGTATACAAGAGGGCACTTGAGTGTATGTGCGCTGGTGTATACAAAGAGGGCACTTGAGTTTATGTTGTGCTGGTGTATACAAGAGGGCACTTGAGTGTATGTGTGCACTGGTGTATACAGAGGGGCACTTGAGTGTATGTGTGCGCTGGTGTATACAAGAGGGCACTTGAGTGTATGTGTGTGCTGGTGTATACAAGAGGTGCACTTGAGTGTATGTGTGTGTGCTGGTGTATACAAGAGGGCACTTGAGTGTATGTGTGTGCTGGTGTATACAAGAGGGCACTTGAGTGTATGTGTGTGCTGGTGTATACAAGAGGGCACTTGAGTGTATGTGCGCTGGTGTATACAAGAGGGCACTTGAGTGTATATGTGCTGGTGTATACAAGAGGGCACTTGAGTGTATGTGTGTGTGCTGGTGTATACAAGAGGGCACTTGAGTGTATGTGTGTGTGCTGGTGTATACAAGAGGGCACTTGAGTGTATGTGTGTGTGCTGGTGTATACAAGAGGGCACTTGAGTGTATGTGTGTGCTGGTGTATACAAGAGGGCACTTGAGTGTATGTGTGTGTGCTGGTGTATACAAGAGGGCACTTGAGTGTATGTGTGTGCTGGTGTATACAAGAGGGCACTTGAGTGTATGTTGTGTGTGCTGGTGTATACAAGAGGGCACTTGAGTGTATGTGTGTGCTGGTGTATACAAGAGGGCACTTGAGTGTATGTGTGTGCTGGTGTATACAAGAGGGCACTTGAGTGTATGTGTGTGGCTGGTGTATACAAGAGGGCACTTGAGTGTATGTGTGTGCTGGTGTATACAAGAGGGCACTTGAGTGTATGTGTGTGTGCTGGTGTATACAAGAGGGCACTTGAGTGTGTCTCCACGTGTGTGTACAAGAGGGTACTTGCAAGTGTGCACATGTGTGTATGTACAAGACGGTACTTGAGTTCGGGTGCCTCTGAAGGCGTAAAGGTGTCATCAGGAATCATTCCAGATTGTTCTACTGCCTCGTGGCTTTGCTTTGTTCTGGGGCTTCCCAGGCTTCCCTTCCAGGGCCAGAATTACAGGCCACTCCATTCTGCCTGGCCTTTTCCCGTGGGATCTGGGTTCCAAACTCTGGTCCTTCTGCTTGGGAGGCGGAGGCTTTAGCCCCTGAACCCTCTCTCCAGCCCTGGGGTCCGTTTTGAAGCTGGACTGTGTGACTTCTGACTTTGCTCCTTCTTGAAAGGGTTTTGGCCACCTGGTTCTTCCACCAGCCTGTGGACATCAGGATTTGTTTGTCAGACCCTCCTGCAAAGAGGCATCTCCGGTCTCCCTGCACATGCAGCAGCGAGGATTGGGGCGTGCTGCCCTGACAGCAAGATGGGGTCCTCTGGTCCCAGACCCCGGGTCCTTTCATTGATTTCAGCTTCATAAAGATCCCGTAAGAGCACTGCTTATTTTTCCAAGTGTAAATCTCAAATTTCCTTTGTTCAGTTTATATCTAAGCATTCTCCTCTTGGAGCTGTTATAAACCAGGTCCCCTGGGGCCTGTCAGTTCACATGTTTGGAGGTACCAGTGCACCCTGATCTTGTGCCCTGCGCTTTGCTGAGCCTGCTGCTCAATTGTAGTACGTTTCCATGGATCCTGCGGGGGAGATGGGGAGTCCTCTGCGTACGACCCTGTCTTCTCCACTCCAGAGACATTCGTCCACCTTCCCATTGAGGACGCTTTTATTCTGGTTTATTTTCCATCTTCTCTGACTAGGTCCTCAGCGCAGGGCCGAATGGGACCCGGAAGCATGAGGCTCCTGGTCTTGCTCCTGGTCTCAACCTTGCTGCGGCCGCAGCTGGGCCTCAGGCGCAGCGCCCCCTGCTGCTCCGGCTGGGAAAGTCATTTCCTCCCGCTGGACTGGGGTCTGGCCCTCTCCTGTCTGCATCCATCTGGCTTATCGTGTAGGGGTTTCACTGCTGTTGACGACATGAGACACAGCCGCCTTCATTTATGCCTGACGTCTTACCATGTCAACCAGCCGAGAGAAGCTTGTTCTTGGCATATCATGCTTTTTATGTATAGCTCGTTCCTGCTTTTTTTTCATGTGTGCAGGTGTGTGTGTGTGTGTGTGTGTGTGTGTGTGTGTGTGTGTGTGAGAACGGGCACTGTATGTTACTGTGGAGGCCCAAGGGTGACCTCAGGAGTCATTTGGATTGCTCTACCTTCTTTTGTTCCACTCTGGGATTTCCCAGACTCCACCTTCCAGAGCCAGAAGTGCGGGCCACAGCCACTTCTGCCAGGCATTTTTACATGAGGTTTGGGATCTGAACTCAAATCCTTCTGCTTGCGAGGCAAAGGCTGAACCCCCAGCATCTCCTCAGCCCTTGTTCACACTTCCACAAGGATTTTCATGTCTCTCTTCAGTCCCACGAGCACCTAATTCCTCGGCGCAGGGCACTTGAAGCACTCTGGCTACTCTTCCTCATCCTGTAGTGTAGTCCTGATCTCTGCAATGAGCTCTCTCTCCCTCCCTCTCTCCCTCTCTTTCTCTCTCTCTGTCTCTCTCTCTCTCCCCCTCTCCCTTTCTCTCTCCTTTCCTCCCTCTCTCTCCCTCTCTTTTTCCCCCTCTCTCCCTCTCCCTCCCACTCTGCCCCTCTCTCCCTCTCTCTCTCCCCCTCTCTCCCTCCCTCTCTCTTCCTCTCCCTCTCTCCCTCCTCTCCCTCTCCCTCTCTCTCCCTCTCCTTTTCTCTCCCTCTCCCCCTCTCTCTTCCCCCTCTCTCTTCCCCTCTCTCTTCCCCTCTCCTTCTCCCTCTCTCTCTCCTTCTCTCTTTCCCTCCCTCTCTCTTTGTCAGTTTTGGTTAAACATCAGTCTGCTGTGCTGAACTTTCGAGAACCAGCTCCATCGTCACCCATCACTTTGCTCCGTCCCTCTGCCCTCCCTCTCCCCAGCCAGTGGACTCTTTGGATCCCACAAGCTCTGAAGGCTGAGATTGCCTTTATGTTCAGCTTTGCACTTTCTTATTTCCTTTTGTGATTTCTTTTTGGCCCAGTGCTTATTTGGAGTTTGTTGCTTAGTTTTCAGTTATTTGAAACAAGCTTTGATGACATCATTCATATCCCTGATATGACTCACTGATGGCATCACTCACAGCCCTGATGGCATCACTCACAGCCCTGATGACATCACTCACAGCCCTGATGACATCACTCACAGCCCTGATGGCATCACTCACAGCCCTGATGGCATCACTCACAGCCCTGATGGCATCACTCATCAACAGAGTATCTGCAGACAGCATGCAGTTAACTCTCTCTTCACGCCCGCCTGATACTGCCCGCCTTGCTATTACACCATCTGACCACTCGCATTCAAGGTGAGTGTTGGCTCCCGTGGGCCACCTCCTCCCGTGGGCCTCTCCTCCCGTGGGCCTCTCCTCCCGTGGGCCTCTCCTCCCCTGGGCCTCTCCTCCCCTGGGCCTCTCCTCCCATGCGCCCATGAGCTGCCTTCTCACATTTCACCCTTTGTTACTAGATGTCTTGTGTGTTTCTTCTCTTTTCCTTCCTCTCTGTTTCCTTTCCCAGCGAGCAAGTCATTCTCTCACAATGTTTCAATTATTTCAATGGATGGTCTTAGAAGGATGATGTTACTGAGCTGCGAGGTTGTGACGTTTCAAGTTACTTTACTAATGAATGGTTACGTTAGGCTTTCACCGAGCCTCTGCGCTCAACAGATCCACCCTAGAGTCACGTTAACTAAATTCCACTGACACAGTGATGTTCCCCGGTAGCTCGCTTCTCTTCCCCTGTGCTCTGAGGCTGAAGCTACCGACCCAGCAATTCTGGGCTCGTTATTACTCAAACGGCTTGAAGACGTAGCCGCTGAGCGGGGACGTTTACTCGTAGAGCCCATTGGGGCAATCTTCTTATTGGACGTTTAACTTTCTGGATCTGAGCTGCCTTCTGGCATCTCCTGCACAGCCCAGCTCGGCTCCTGCTGGTCCTCATGCCACAGGCACCGCCCACCATGACCCATGATTCCCTCCCGCTGGATTTAAGTCAGCCCAGAAGATGTGTGTCCTGCACGCTGAGGACGCACTCATCTCAGTCCATGAGCCACTGGCTTTGCCTGACGGGAGTCACAGGCTTTTGTTTTGGGGACCCTTCAGTGCAGTACAGGGGACCCCTGTAAGGAGGGGTCCGTGAGACCCATTCTTTGTTTCGCCTTCATTCCTAACAGTAAGCTCGGTTACCACCAGGCCATAGGTAGCCGTTTCTTTTCCTCCCAGGAAACCGGAAGCTCCACATCATCTTCTGGTATGTTCTATCAGTCCTGTCAGGAAGTCCATCGTGCTGGAGTTCTTACATATATATAGTAAGTAGCTTTTGTTTTCCTGCTTTAAAGCTTCTCTTTGGCTTTAACTCCTGGCCGTGTGTTCATGACCCACCTTAGCGGGGGCCTTCAGCTCTTCCAGCCTCTTGCTTCTTTCTTCCTCCCTCTCTCTGCTCCTCTCTCCCTTCCCTCCTCCCTTTCTCTTTTTCTTTTTTTGTCTCTGCCGTTCTTTCCCTCACTCTCCCTCCCTCCCTCCCTCCCTCTTTTTCTCTCTCTCTTTCTCCCTCTCTCTCTCTCTCCCCTCTCTCTGCTCGGTCTAAGGCTCACCTCAGTGGTCCCTGAATGTTCATCTCCCTGCCGTAGTCTCCAGGTCATGTGACCACAGCACATACCACCACCTTGGCTTGTGTTCTTTGAGCTTTCAGACTGGCACATACAAGTGTCCGTCAAATTTATTCCATTGCGGATATGTCGATGCTGTTGATGCTGCATTGTGGGACCTGAAATTCTTTTAGAATGAAAACACATGTAAGCATGCACACACAGACATGCTACACACATGCGCACACATAGACATGATCATGCAAACAATACATAGATGCGCACACATAAACACAGACACAAACATACACACATGCATCTCTGCACACACATGAGCATCCACACACATGTACATAAACATATATACACATGCATGCACATGAGCATGCACACATATACAAACATATGAGCATGCACACACATATATGAACACACGAGCATGCACACACATACAAACACATGAGCATGCACACACACACGAACACATGAACATACACACACATACAAACACATGAGCATGCGCACACACACAAACACATGAGCATGCACACACATACAAACACATGAACATGCACACACACAAAAACACATGAGCATGCACACACACACAAACACATGAGCATGCGCACACACATGAACACATGAGCATGCACACACATACAAACACATGAACATGCACACACACAAAAACACATGAGCATGCACACACACACAAACACATGAGCATGCACACACATACATGCACATGAGCATGCACACACATATGAACACATGAGCATGCACACATATGAACACATGAGCATGCACACATATGAACACATGAACATGCACACACATACAAACACATGAGCATGCACACACACATACAAACACATGAACGTGCACACATGGAAACACACACACAAATGCAAGGAATCTTGGTAACAATAGCAAGCCTCACGGACCCCCTTCTCCTCTCCCAAGCTACATGGAATTCTGAAAGGAAAAGCTTTGAACCATGGGCACAACAAAAACCTGGACACGTCCCCCCAGGAGCAAACAGAAGCGACCCACTGACCCCTCCGCTGGCCCCTACGCTGCTGTCCCCATTGGCTCTGGCAAGTTCTTGCAATGCTGCACCCCGGTTGCCCCTTACGGAGACCCCACAGGTTTCCTCGCACAAGCACCCCGGGCCCAGGACGCTCAGAGAGCCATGGAGGGCGGGCGATGGAGCTGCCGGGAGGGCAGCCGAGCGGGAGACAGGTGCTCAAAGCGTTAACAACGGAAAGTGGGGCACAAAATGCCCCATCCGCTCCAGCGTGCCCTGGGAACCTGAGGGGTCACGTGTGTTCAGGGCCGGACAAGCCAGGATGCCCTGCAGAAGGCCCCAGCCACTCAGCTCAGAAGGACTCTGGGAGGCTTTCTAGGGAAGGTCAAGGCCGCACAAACTGCATGGAGCATTTGCCATGAGCCCGAGACGGGGGATGGTGGGTGGTTAGAGCACTTGCCCATGAACAAATGGATGGAGATTTGGACCCCAGATCACACCTAAAATACCAAGTGGAATCCAGCCTGGGAAGGCAGGAGCTGGCCTCTCCACAGCAAGCTGGCTTGACTAATCTGCCAGCAAGCTCTGACTTCACTAGAGACCCTGTCTCAGAAGAAGAAGAGCGATCAAAGATGGCTCCCACATCAGCCTCAGGCCTCCATGTGCAGCTGCACATATGTGCGCACCAACATACGTGTGAACACACATACACGCTTTCACGCTACACACGGGAAAGTGGAAGAATAACGCCAGGCCTTGGTGCACATGCAATCTGGTTGCTCTTAGCAACACCGCGAGAGGAAAACAAGGACGAGACACAGCTTACAGCAGGCAGCCTGTCTGCATGTACGCAGCCCGTGTTCCATCTCCACTGCAGGAAAAGCAAATAAAAGCAATGCAGAGAGTTGGCAGCAGACAAGTGCGGTCGCTGCTTTCGCTAAGCCCGGGACTGGCGAGTGGGAGGAAGTGGACGAGCTTGAAGAAGTGGGCTGCAGAGACGAACGGCAGTAATTGCAGCTAATGACAGGTTGTGGAGGACGCTCAGAAGACAGAGACAGGCAGATTTGGAACCTAAACATTGAGGGCTTGCTGGGTCCCCCAAGAATGAATTGAGACTCGGGCTCCAGGCTGCAGGGTTGCCTCATTCGCTGCTGTGATAAAAACACGCAAGTTGATCCGCTGGAGGGGGAAGGAGCTGCTGTCTTTGAGCACCTCCGTCCTGCTGGAGGGCGTGCAGCTGGGCCTGCAGAAGTCCGCTCGCTCAGGAGGCTCAGGAGTCGAAGCGGATGCAGGCGGGGCTCGGATCTCTCTCCTCTTCCCTGTTTTTACTCAGTCTGGGGTTTAACCCCATGAGACCATGCTGCCCACATTGAAGTTGAATGGAGGAGTATTCCTCTGGGATACACCCTCCCAGACACCCCCAAAAGCATGGCGCATGATTGACCTAAGTGTTGCTTAGTCAAATCAAGTCACATCCACACCTTGTCACCCGACAGCCCCAAACCTCACTTTAAATCTTACAACACCATCCCTTCCCCTTAAGGACTCACGTTCATCACATGGTACTAAATGCATCAGTTCGCCTTGAACGGCAGGCAGCTCCAACGCTCTTTGAAAGGCGAAGCCCAAAGTCCGTTCTCAAAGCATCTTCCCATGAGCCCTTGCAAAGCCAAAACGCAAGTGACACACACCAATCGAGAGCGCTGCAGAACAAACGTCCCATCACACGAGAGGAAAGAGGCACAGAGAGAAAAGACGCACGAGCACGAAGGAAGCCAAGCAGGACACACGAAACCCGCTGGGCTCAGGACGATCCTTGCCGGGCACACGCCAAACCCTGCCAGGCACATGCTAACTCTGCCAGGCACGTGCTAACCCTGCTGGGCACGCATAAACCCTGCCAGGCACACCCCAAGCCCTGCTGGGCACACCCCAAGCCCTGCCGGGCACACCCCAAGCCCTGCAGTTCTGTGCCCAGCATCTGCATGTCTCCGTGACCATCTGGACTCCAAGGAACTTGGGGGTCCCATCCCCTTCTGTGTCCTGCAGCATGTGTGACCCCGTTCTTGGGTTGCATCGGTGTCAGCAGCTTGGCTCTGAGGACAGCCCGTGTTCCTGGCATCTCTGGAATCTTGGGTCTCCATGGCAACGTAGGCTTCATGCTCATAGCTTCATGCACAGCCACTCGGGACCTCTTCACAGGGAACAGCCATGCACAGCCCGGCGCCCGCTGAGCTCCAGGACCCGCCTGAGTCGTGTATCCCGAACACAGACCAGGCAGCACCACATGGGTGACGGTCTGTGGCCAGCTCTGGACACAGCCGTTCTCTGGGCCACGGCTGCAGGGGCGCTGCACGCCGTCACAGCTGCACGGGAAAACAGTTTCCCCAGGGCGCTGGTCCCCACAGGGTGCTGGTCCCCACTGGGTGCTGGTCCCCACTGGGTGCTGGTGTCCACAGGGTGCTGGTGTCCACAGGGTGCTGGTGTCCACAGGGTGCTGGTGTCCCCAGGGTGCTGGTGTCCACAGGGTGCTGGTGTCCCCAGGGTGCTGGTCCCCACTGGGTGCTGGTGTCCACAGGGTGCTGGTGTCCACAGGGTGCTGGTGTCCCCAGGGTGCTGGTGTCCACAGGGTGCTGGTGTCCCCAGGGTGCTGGTCCCCACTGGGTGCTGGTGTCCACAGGGTGCTGGTGTCCACAGGGTGCTGGTCCCCACTGGGTGCTGGTGTCCACTGGGTGCTGGTCCCCACTGGGTGCTGGTGTCCCCACTGGGTGCTGGTGTCCACAGGGTGCTGGTGTCTCCAGGGTGCTGGTGTCCACTGGGTGCTGGTGTCCACAGGGCGCTAGTGTCCCCAGGGTGCTGGTGTCCCCAGGATGCTGGTCCCTACTGGGCGCTGGTGTCCCCAGGGTGCTGGTGTCGCCAGGGTGCTGGTGTCCACAGGGCGCTGGTGTCCCCAGGGTGCTGGTCCCTACTGGGCGCTGGTGTCCACAAGGTGCTGGTGTCCACAGGGTGCTGGTCCCTACTGGGCGCTGGTGTCCACAGGGTGCTGGTGTCCCCACTGGGTGCTGGTGTCCACTGGGTGCTGCTGTCCCCAGGGGCTGGTCCTACAGGTGCTGGAAGACTCCATCCTCCAGAACGTCTCCTGCTAAGTGAATTCATGTTTTCATCCTGGGCTCTCGGTGGGTGGGCAGGTCCTACAGTCCAAAGTCTGAGGTTTCTCCCCAAGTAGCTCCTGTCCGCAGCAGCGACAACCCCTTGTCCTCAGCCACTGAGTGCATTTCACATCCTCACTTAGTGCACGCACACACACACACACGCACACACACGCGCGCACACACACACACACACACGCACATACGCACACACACACGCACATACACGCACACACACACACATGCACACACACACACGCACACACACGCGCGCACACACACACACACATACACGCACACACACACGCACACACACACACGCACATACATGCACGTGCATGCACACACATACTGCAAACCTGGATAAACTTTGAGTGAGATAACAATACCACAGTCTTGAGATTCCCTCCCCTTACAGCTAGTTCATCAAGTTTGAAGCAACCTCTCCCAGGGCCCAGGGCATAAGCAGAAGCACAGGGCACAGGACACAGGACACAGGAACAGGACACAGGACACAGGACACAGGGCACAGGGCACAGGACACAGGACACAGGGCACAGGGCACAGGACACAGGACACAGGACACAGGACACAGGACACAGGACACAGGACACAGGGCACAGGACACAGGGCACAGGGCACAGGACACAGGGCACAGGGCACAGGACACAGGACACAGGGCACAGGGCACAGGACACAGGACACAGGGCACAGGGCACAGGACACAGGGCACAGGACACAGGACACAAGGCACAGGACACAGGACACAGGACACAGGACACAGGGCACAGGGCACAGCACACAGGGCACAGGACACAGGGCACAGGGCACAGCACACAGGACACAGGGCACAGGGCACAGGGCACAGGGCACAGGACACAGGACACAGGGCACAGGACACAGGGCAGGACACAGGACACAGGGCACAGGGCACAGGACACAGGGCACAGGGCACAGGGCACAGGACACAGGGCACAGGACACAGGACACAAGGCACAGGACACAGGACACAGGACACAGGACACAGGACACAGGACACAGGGCACAGGGCACAGGACACAGGGCACAGGACACAGGACAGGACACAGGACACAGGGCACAGGACACAGGACACAGGGCACAGGGCACAGGACACAGGGCACAGGGCACAAGATAGGGCACAGGGCACAGCACACAGGCAGAGTACACAGGCACAGGCACAGGGCACAGGCAGCGTCCACAGGGCACTGTGTGTACCTCCGGAGGCCCAAAGGTGACTTTGTAAACCTTTCCCACCCACGGAACCAGAGGAGACCTGCATGTCTCTCTGGCCTGGAATCTGCATTTCCGAAGCTCCCCGGGACGAGCCTTCCAGCCCCCGGAAGAGGCTCTGGAGGCAAATGGAATTGTGGGTGGAAGACACATGGCCCATTCCCACCTCACTGGATGCCTGGGGCCGTGGTGTGGCCCCTTAACCTTTCCTCCGTGCTTGGCACACTGATTCCACAGCAGTGGGGGTCAGTGAGTCCTGACTCCCCCGATGGCGTGCACATTGCACCTGGCTCTTGAGAACCCCCGAGCGATCATGGGTTTGGGCTCAATGCCAGGCACGCGGCGCTGTGGGAGAAGCCCGTGCGCAGCTCTGCGTACCACTGGTTCCGCCCGTACATCTCTGCCGCGGGCACCGGCACCCCACACACCACACTCTGACCCGGCAGGGGATGAACCCCAGGCCACCCATGAAGACTTGGAGACGGCTGGGATTCTAAAGGTTCCCCAGGTTTCCTCTGTGACTGCTTTGGTGGAATGTTCTTTTTGTAATAATTGAACTCTGCCTTTCAAAACTCATCAAGCAAAGTGGATTAGTGGTGGGGCTAATTACAGAGTACACAGTCCAAGATGGCCCAGCCCAGCATTGGGGGGTGCACAGCCTGCTCACCCCAAGCACATGCATAGCACAAGATCACCCAGCCCAGCATTGGGGGGATGCACCCTGTCCAACACTAGGGTGCACCCAGCCCAGCTTTAGGGGTGCACGCAGCCCAGCTTTAGGGGGTGCACCCAGCTCAGCTTTGGGGGTGCGCCCAACCCAGCATTGGGGGGTTATGTGCAGCCTGCCCAACATTGGGGGGTTGTGTGCAGCCTGCCCAGCTTTGGGGGTGCACCTAGCCCAGCTTTGGGGGGTTCACCCAGCCCAGCTTTGGGGGTGCACGCAGCCCAGCTTTGGGGGTGCACGCAGCCCAGCTTTGGGGGTGCACGCAGCCCAGCTTTGGGGGTGCACGCAGCCCAGCTTTGGGGGTGGAGTGTGCAATCTGGTCACCTTGCAGCAGTTCTGCTGCCTCTGTTCTGCAGCTGGCCAACTTGCAGCCCAACTACATAGGAGTCGCTCTGTGACGACATGGGCCTCGCATGGGTCCAGGGCAGATCCACCTCTGCCTCCAGCGTGATGCTGAGGAGTCTAAGGAGGATGTGCTGCGGGCACCACGGCACTTCATGGCAAAGCCATCTACACTGGCTTTCGTGTGCTCTGAGGAGCAGCAAGTCTGAGCTCACTGATCTCCTCTAGAGATGTCCGAGGCCACGCATGCTCCAGGACCTGCAGCCTCGTTCGGGCTGCATTATGTTGACCTGGTACATGTGCCAGAGAGATACATGGAGACGGAGGCAACACTTTGGGAGCCTGGTGAGTTAGTGCACATGGGCAGATGCGCCCCCTGATTCACACGGTGGACCTGCCGACTCACCGCCAGCACAGCTGCCCTCAGGACCTGGCAACCAGAAACGCACCCGCAGGAACTGAGTGCACGAAGCCAGGCGTTAGCAAGACAGAGGCTTGACTCGCTGCTGGTCACTTTGCTTCTGGAATCCACAGTGGTAAAGATCCAAGTCTCTGGTTTGCATGTGCTGGAGAGTCTAAGAGCCTGGGAGGACTTGAGGTGGTGAGGAGGAGCAGCCGGCTCAGGGAGGAGTCAGCATGGAGGAGGAGCAGCCGGCTCAGGGAGGAGTCAGCATGGAGGAAGAGCAGCCGGCTCAGGGAGGAGTCAGCATGGAGGAGCAGCCGGCTCAGGGAGGAGTCAGCATGGAGGAGGAGCAGCCGGCTCAGGGAGGAGTCAGCATGGAGGAGCAGCCGGCTCAGGGAGGAGTCAGCATGGAGGAGCAGCCGGCTCAGGGAGGAGTCAGTATGGAGGAGGAGCAGCCGGCTCAGGGAGGAGTCAGCATGGAGGAGGAGCAGCCAGCTCAGGGAGGAGTCAGCATGGAGGAGCAGCCGGCTCAGGGAGGAGTCAGCATGGAGGAGCAGCCGGCTCAGGGAGGAGTCAGCATGGAGGAGGAGCAGCCGGCTCAGGGAGGAATCAGCATGGAGGAGGAGCAGCCGGCTCAGGGAGGACTCAGCATGGAGGAGGAGCAGCCAGACCCAGGGCTTTTCTGCTTCTACCCCAGCCTCAGGTATCCAGCAAATGAATGAAGGGATGAGTGAGAGAATGTGTGAAGGAATGGATGAGTGAGTGGGTAAGTTGATGAGAGAATGAATGAGTGAATAGATGAGCAAGTAAATGAATGAGTGAGAACGAGTGAACAGCAGAATGCCTAACTGCACAGATGAATGAATGGGTAGACGAGATAAGTGAGTGAATAAGTAGTGGGTGCGTGAGTGAATGAAGGAGCGGGTGAGCAGATGGATGAATGAATGAGTGTGTGAACGAGTTTATAAGCAGACATGTGAATGGATGAGTGTGTGAAGGAGTATACACAGATGGATGAATGAGTGTGTGAAGGAGTATGGACATATGAATGAATGAGTGAATGTGAATGAATGAATAAGCAGATATGAATGAATGAATGAGTGTGTGGAGTGTGGATATATAAACAAATGAATGAGTATGTGAAGGAGTATGGACACATGAATGAATGAGTGAATGAATGAAGGAGTGTGGACATATGAATGAGTGGGTGTGTGAACTAGTGGGCAAGCAGACACATGAATGAGTGAATGAACGAATGAAGAAGTGTGGACATATGAATGAGTGGGCGTGTGAACTAGTGGGCAAGCAGACACATGAATGAATGAGTGAGTATGTGAAGCAGTATGGACACATGAATGAATGAATGAGTGAATGAACGAATGAAGGAGTGTGGACATATGAATGAGTGGGCGTGTGAACTAGTGGGCAAGCAGACACATGACTGAATGAGCCTGTAGTCGGGCCAGTGAGAGTCCTGGAACAGCTCTTCCATCTAAGTCTGGGAAAAAACCCTGGGAAGGGAAGTTGGGAAGGGAGATTGTAGTTTCCCCAGCTTTACCACCCAACAAGGGACAAGGAGTCTGGAGGCCACACGGAGCTCAGGGAGATGTTCCAGGGTTGACCATCGTTCCCCGGACCAAGTTCCAGGGACAAGGGACAGGAAACCCCATATGACTGCAGAATGACCCACAGTAGCGGCTCCGTGGTACATGATGCAGAAAGAAACACGGTGCTCTGGAAACATCTGGAAGCCCTTCTGGGTCAGAGCTGCCCCGCATGGCTGAGGCTCTGTGGGCATCAGGCTGGCCCATGACATCTGGCAGGAGGTGCTGAAGGCTCACGCCACATCGTAGAGAAAGCGAAGTGCCCCCCACTTCCCGGGACGGCAAGGTCTCTCTGACCTCTCGGAGCAGCTTGTTGGCCTGGAAGACTTGGTGCCCTTGGCAGGAGGCGAGCTGCCACCTGAGAAAACTAATGCGGCCATAAATCCCAGCCAATCACATAATGAGATTTAATATTTGATGTCAGATCATTAGAATATAATGAATTTGCCACTTTAATATTGATGAATAATCAGTTCTATTAAGACTATGGGGATGAGAATTTAGGGCAAAGAGAAAATTAGTTGCTGAGTGACGGCCGCATCCCTGACTGACCGAGGCTCCCGTGGGGCTGCTCGGCCTTCCTGGACAGACTGGCCCATGCGTCCTGTCTGGTTGTCACGGGGGACTTCCATCCAGAAGACACTGGGTGTGAGCAGGAGCCCCGCACAGACAGTCAACGCAGGCTGTGCCCCCCAAACTCTCATGGTGAAGCCCTAAACCCAGGGGTCATGCATTAGTTACGTTCCTTGTTCCCGTGACAACGTGCCCACAGGAGCCGCCTGAGGAGGGAGGGCTGACGCGGGGACGGGGGGGCAGAAGCTGGAGGTGACCAGTCACACCGTCCACGGTCAGAAAGCAGCGACAGGCAAAGCCTGGGTGGGGCTCAGCTCGCTGAGACGCAAGGGAAGGGGCTGCCCGAGGGGTGTCCACCCCTTGGCTAAACCATCTAGAACCCCCTCACGGGGCTGCAGAGGGCTGTCCTCCAAGCGACTCTAGGTCCCCAGAGTCAAGATGAACCCTCCCACTGTTTGGAAATGCGGGGAGGTGTACTGAGAGGCGGGGAGATTGCATGACAGGACCGGTGCTCTGAAGAGAGCCACCCAAAGGAAGGGGAAGGGGTGTCTGCAGACCAGGAGGAGACCTTGCCAGGACGTGCCCGGCAGCCTAGCTTGGCGCCTGCAGTCTCCACAGCTGTGAGAACACCGGGTCCTGTGGGCTGTGCTCCGGCGCAGGCTGACTGGAACCATCGGCTGACCCTGCGAGTCTGCTGCTCTGTAGCACCCAGCGACAGGTCTGCAGAGTCTCGTCCTCCCTCCAGACACAGGCTAAGCTGGGGCCTGTGGGAACGGGTGCCTGCTGCGGCTTGCCCCAGCCGAGCAGGGCGTGAGATGCCAGGAATTGCAGGCCTGTGGCAAGCCGCTCAGTGCCAGTCTCGCATCCCCAGGGCCATCCTGAGCTATCAGGCCCCGAGATGGGACAGGGGATGCTGGGGGGAGAGACAGAGCAGATACCTGGTTGGGCTGAGCACTGGGGACTCCCCAGGACCGTGAGTCGTCCTGGCCATGCGCAATTGTCTTACGCAGGCGACCTGCCGCTGACTCACACTGGGGAAGACGGCTGGGGACGCAGAGGAGCGGCCGAGACCAGCACCAGCTGCCTTGGAAAGCCCAGGGTCAGGGCGTCCGCGTGTGCAAAGGTCCTTCAGCACTGCGGCTGCCAAGGGGCCACAGCTCAGCTTGGCCTCAGGATCCGAGACGGTCCAAGCTCACACTGGGGCAGCTCTGCGGAAGGGACCCGTGCAGTCCCGAGACACACATCTCTTCCAAGCAGCCAAAGAGAGAGAAGCCACTTCCTCTCCTGGTGGGAATGAAAACTATCACTCCTGATCACAGTGCCAACTCAGAGGCCGCCCTTCACATCTGACTGGTCGCCTAACCACCATCAGGCCCGCGCCCCCCTGCGCTGGGCTCCGACCTAATTACCCAGCTCAGCTTCCAGTATAAACAGCCAGGGGCGGAGGGGGGGCAGGCCTTCATCCAGAGTCCGTGACTAATATATCGAAACACCAGTCTAATCAGAGAGCCAATTAGTCAGCCCAAGCAAGTGCAGCAGCTAAAATAAACACGTTTGCCCTGATTTACAGGCAAAGGGCTCCAAGCGCAGCCACGGTCCTGGCTCCGTAGAAAGCAGCAAAGCCGGAGCTGTTGCAGCCCTGTGGGCATCACAAGCCAGGGCTGTGGGCATCATGAGCCACAATTGGTCCTCGAAATCTCACCCGTGCTCTCCTCAGGACCTCACGCCCTCAGAGCCCACTGCTGCGTAGCCAGGCCTCGCGCGCCGGCTGCAGTGTGTTGGAGAACTTTCCAGGGAAAGTTCACATACTGAACACCAACGGGTTCTCCTTTCGGCCGTGCGGCCTCCGTCACGACCCGCTCAGTGTCATGCTGGGAGATTGTCTTCACGCAGTACAGTGAGGACCTCACGGTCCCCAGGGTGGGGTGCAGGCAGTCCCCAGGGTGGGGTGCAGGCCATTCTCAGGCTTCGCCCCCAGCCCAGGGTACAGCCTGTCTCGGTGGGATCATCACAAGCCCCAGGTCAAGGCACTAGGTCAAGGCACTGGCTGGAGAAAAGCAGGCAGGACAGAGAGCCCTTCAGGTCTGTTGTCCGCTGGAAGTCAGCCATAAAGCCTGGCCTGGGCTGAAGATCCCTGCAGGGAAGAAGTGGGAGGGAAGTGACCATGACGATCCTAGTTAAGAAGACTCCCTCCAATTCAGAAAAACCCCAGAGGCACCAATCAGAGTTAGAGGAAGGCATTAATAGACGGGAATCCTGCCCAGACCCCATAAAAACTTGGCCCTGCTGCGCCTTGGTGGTTGACAGCCCCCAGCAGTCGCTCCCTCCAGGGCGGCTTCTGAGCTTTCTCCAGTACGTTCTCTAATAAGACCCTGCTTGCTGAAGGACTCCCCGACGCCTCGCTCCTAATGCACTGCTGACCAGCGACAAGAGCCTGTCTGCCTGCCCCCGCCCCTGGCTGCCACCCACTGAGACTGCTCATTCCTAACCCACCTGTTTCCCTGACTCCATCTGTACACCCCTGACCCCGTGTGTGCACCCCTGACCCCCTGTGCGCACACCCTGACCCCCTGTGTGCACCCTGACCCCGTGCATGCACCCCTGACCCCGTGCGTGCACCCTGACCCCGTGCGCGCACCCTGACCCCGTGCGCGCACCCTGACCCCGTGCGCGCACCCTGACCCCATCCGGAAGAGCAAGCAAGATGTGATCCCTGACAGATCAGAGACGCTGCTCACCTGTACTATCTCGGCCCAGCCACGCTAGTGACGTGGGAGGTGATCTTAGTGCCTGTGTCAGGGATCCCTGGCATCTACCCATGGTGCCACCAAACCACTGTGGGCAGCTGGGACAAAGAAGCCCAGCTGTGTCCCAACCAAGGTTTATTTTCAGAACCTTGCAGCTGGGGCTAGTCCAGGACTCTGGTTCTGACAACCCTTGATTTAAATCTAACCTTGAATAAAGAGGCAAATGGGCTTGTTTGAGTCTGTACTTACAAATGTGGTTCTAACAATAGTCCCAATGCTGCACACTCATCCAACACAAAGCATTTAGCAGCTTATACGACAAGACGGGAATTGTCTGTCTCTCTCGGTCTGTGGAGTCCCTCTCCACAACGCATATTTCCCAGAAAATCCTTTTCCTGTCACAGAATGCCATATCCCAGAGTCAAGGGACACAGGCTAGCAGTGGGGCGATGGTCATCGGAGGCAGGTTTGGGTCACATGGAGCCAGGTCTGGAGCACTTGACTCATGGGGTAACACTGGGAAAGGGTGCTCCAGGGCAGCCTGGGGCAAGGGAAAGGGTGCTCCCTGGAGGATAGGAGAGGGTGCTCCCAGGACACAGGAAAGAGTGCTCCCCAGAGGATAGGAAAGAGTGCTCCCTAGAAGATAGGAAAGGATGCTTCCTAGAGAATAGGAAAGGGTGCTTCCCAGAGGATAAGAAAGGGTATTCCCAGAACACAGGAAAGGGTGCTCCCCAGAGGGTAGGAAAGAGTGCTCCCCAGAGGATAGGAAAGGGTGCTCCCCAGAGGGTATGAAAGGGTGTTCCCCAGAGGATAGGAAAGGGTGCTCCCCAGAGGGTAGGAAAGGGTGCTCCCTAGAAGATAGGAAAGGGTCCTCCCCAGAGGATAGGAAAGGGTGCTCCCCAGAGGGTAGGAAAGGGTGCTCCCAGAGGATAGGAAAGGGTGCTCCCCAGAGGGTATGAAAGGGTGTTCCCCAGAGGATAGGAAAGGGTGCTCCCCAGAGGGTAGGAAAGGGTGCTCCCTAGAAGATAGGAAAGGGTCCTCCCCAGAGGATAGGAAAGGGTGCTCCCCAGAGGGTAGGAAAGGGTGCTCCCAGAGGATAGGAAAGGGTGCTCCCCAGAGGGTAGGAAAGGGTGCTCCCCAGAGGATAGGAAAGGGTGCTCCCCAGAGGGTAGGAAAGGGTGCTCCCAGGACACAGGAAAGGGTGCTCCCTAGAAGATAGGAAAGAGTGCTCCCTAGAGAATAGGAAAGGGTGCTCCCCAGAGGATAGGAAAGGGTGCCCCCAGAGGACAGGAAAGGATGCTCCCAGGACACAGGAAAGGGTGTTCCCTAGAAGATAGAAAAGGGTGCCTCTGAGCCGCTGGGGAGTCCAGGGGAAGAAAGGAGGTAGGTTTAGCTGAGGAGTGTCGGCTGTTGACATCTGCAGTCTGCGGTAGCAGATCGGCACACATGTCCATTTATGAACCACAAGGGTCACTTGCTCATTCTGGAAACTGGAATCCAAAGACCCAGAAGATTCCGTAGCACCTGGTTCATAGAGGGCAGCGTCTCACTGTGTCGCCTTCACAAGGTGGGGTCTTCTTTCAACGGCGTAAAGTCCGCCCACAGCTCGACTGTCCTCTCGGCAGCTCTCCTTCTGACCCCACCCCAGGTCACCAGCAGTGGACCTTGGGAGGCAGCTGATTTACCACTGAACCGGCCAGGAAGAAAACAGGTTAAAATTGGGCCGGGAGAGAGCGCGCCTGGCGTAACGCTTGCTGCGCAAGCAGGAGTCTGGTCCTCACCCCGTGGAAGCGCGGGGCACACGATCACATCTCAGCCAGGGCCGTGAGATGCCTGTCTCGGGGTGTCCAGGAAGGCAGGAAGGGAGGAAGGAGGAAAGAAGGAAAAGGAAGGAAGAAAGGAGGAAGGACGGAGGGAGAGAAAGAAAGGGAAGGAAGAAGGAAGTCAGCGCCTGAGGCCTAGCGCTGCTCCTTGCCGGCCTGGCGTGCATCCTTGCCTAGCACGGTCGCCCTCGTCCTCCATGCACGCACACGCGTGCGTAATAATGACATGCGCATATATGCACATTCATAAAAAGCGCAGAAGAAAGTTAAACTCTCAACTGAGCAAGAAGAATAATCAAATATGGGAAGTTTAGAGCGATGGGAGAGTTCAGGAAGCCGTGTGCTCCCAAGCAAACGTCTCTCCGAACCCACAGCGCCCGCTGTGTCAGGAGGGGGAGATGCGCCCCGAGCTTTGCCAAGCTGGCACGGCCCCCCCAGCACAGCCCCCCGCAGCCGACGTGCAAGCGCTGTCAGTGTTCGAGCGTCAATTAATTAACAGATCTTCACCAGCAGACAGGCCCAGCCTCCGAGCAGGTGTGGGGGTCCCTTGGGCGGGCTGAGACCGGAGCTGTCACTGAGAGAACTGAAGTAGGGGTCCAGCCCGCTCGCTCCTCCCTCCTCCCTCACTCCTCCCCCTTTTCCTCTCCCTCTTCCTTCATCCCTCCTCCCTCCTCCGACCTCCCTCCTTCCTCCTGAGAGGATCTTCTGCTCAACTCTCCCAGCGCTGGTTTCCTATTCATCTCCAACTTGTCAAAATGTTCTCGCAGCTTCCAAAGCCTTTTACCGCCTGTCAGATGTGTAACTGGATTTGAGTCCCACTGCTGAGCTAATGGCTCCTCACCCTCCCTCATTCCCTCAGGAGTTTTTATTTAACTTCTCAAATAATAGGTGAAATTTGAATCCTTTCAAGTGACACAATTTATTTTTTCCTCTAATTATCGCGGAGAAGAAGAACCTGGGGGGGTGGGTGGCCGTCAGGAGCACTGGTGGGCTACACCCCACCAGAGCCTCCAGGGCCTCCCTGGGAAGTGGCTGCGAGCCTCGGTGCTGGGGAGCAGCTGATCCGCACAGCCACTCCTCGGAAGGACGCACGGCCAGCCTCGAAGTGGACAGTACATGGCTTCTGTCCTCCGGGCTCTGGGGCGGGACTCGCATCACGTGGTTTGCAGCCAACCGGCAGTGACTGGCATTGCTGGAGAGCCTTAGTGCAGACCCCAGGAGATGCCCAGCCCAGACCTCACACCAGCTCCGCAGCCTGCCGAGGACCACCCAGACCTGGCACACAGTGGGATCAGAGCAGCCTGGCCCCTGGTCTACACTCATGACCCTAGAGTTGCCATGGAAACTCAGGGGTTCCATGGGGAGTCCCCCAGGGGTTTTGCTGTTAAGGAGGAAATCACTGGTAAACTACTCAATTTAAATGATCTGCTTAAGAAAAGAGCTTCACCCCATTTTGCAGCCCAGCCGTTCACTCTGTGGAGGTCTGAACACAGCAAGGCCTTGTCAAGGATCCCGTAAAGTGTCCATGTGTCACCTGGGGCAGAGCCACAGTCAAGCAGACATGGTGGACCACGCAGGGACCATGAGGGGACCACGCGGTAACCATGCAGGGGCCACACAGAGACCACACGGGAACCACACAGAACAGGGTGATGTTTGCACGGAGGGCTCACAAACCACACACACATCAGGTGACTCCATGCCACTTGCCACGCCTGACACCTGCTCAGGAAGGTGTGACTAGAGAATCCTCTAGAGACTCCTCTGGACTTGTGGGGTTTTTTAATTTAACGTTCTTACCAATCTATTTTTAAACTTTCATTACATTCGTTTACCTTGTTGTGGGTGTGGTAGAGTCAGAAAATAGCCTTCAGGAGGGGCTGTCTCGTGTCCTGAAGGCTCTGAGGAGAGAACTCAGATCGGCCGACTTGGCAGCAAGCCCCTTGACTTCCGAGCCGTCTCTGACAGCTTGTTGATTTTCAGTCGGCAGACAAGGTAGCAGCTTCCTTACACGCTTCTTCGGCTGCTCCCCACCGCTGCAGCTTCTCAGTACCTTCTGCAGCTCCCGCTCCTCGCCCATCCTCCCCCTTCCCTCTTCTTCGTTCATTTTCCCTCTCACTGGCCCTTCCTAGTTTCTGACCCCTCCCACACTCACTGGATGTAAGTGTGCATCTGCCAAAGAACCGATCAGAAGCCAGGTCCACATGTGAAACAGAGGACGTGCAGGAGCCTGGTTTCACCACACGTGTCTGTGTGTGTTCGTGTGTGCATGTGTGTGTGTGCATGTGTGTGAGTACATGTGTATCATGCGTGTGTGCATGCATGTGTATGCATGTGCGTCATGTATGTATGTGCATGTGTGTGCATGTACGTGGTTTGTTGGACACAGGGCTCCCAGCAGAGCCTAAACTGTTCTAGAACATGGTCGCGCCCCCGCTCTGCGCTGGGATCGCAGCCAGGACACCACGCCTTGCCGCGGTGTGTTTCTGACCTGTGCCTCACTGGCGCTGCCGCTTGGGAGAGACAGAGCTGCTGAGAACTCAGCCGCGGCCTGAGAGGAGGCACCTCGATGCCCAGCAGCCGCTGTGCTCTGAGGCGGCTCAGGCAGAGTTGTCCAGTTATTCTGGCCCTCAAGGGAAGCAGGACCGATACACCAGCTGCCACACCACCTGCCAGGGGCTAAGTCCCACCAGCCTGTCAGAGGTCGCAAGAACCTGTGTCCACAGGACGCAGCCCAGCGCAATGCTGTGGCTGTGTGGCTGGCCAGACGCCGTGGCCAACTGCTCCTGACCACTATTTAGAGAAAGGATTGTGTCTCTATCTAAGCCTCAAACGTAAGGACGCAAACGTCAAAGCACAGCGTCGTGTTCACGCCTTCATAGCATCCGAAAGCAGTAATCCAGTTTGCCATAAGCTGGAGACTGTTTGTGGACAAAAATAGACGAAAACAACTTAAAAGTTGGTCATTTTAAATTAAATTTTGTCCAGAGCCATACTATAAAATAGATTATAAGATGGTATTTATTTGTCTTCTATCCCATTTTATTTTTCCAGTGCTGGGGATTGAAGGCCTCACACAGCCTAGAGTCTGTTCCACCGACCTGTCCCCAGGCGCTCGCCAGGTCTGAAGAGTAGGGAAGCTATGTGTGTCTGTGTGTGCACGTGCGCATGTGTGTGTGCGTGCGTGTGTTGTTTACGTATATGTGCGTGTGTGTGCATGTTTGTTGTGTGTGTGCATGAGCAGATGGGCATGTGTGTGCACGTTTATATGCTTGAGAAGGGGTGTGCACGTATGTGTGAGTGTGCAGGCCTGAGGCAGAGATTCGGGGAGGGTCTTCCTTGATCACACACTACCTTGCTTTTTTAAGACAGTGTGTCACCGGCCTGGGCACCAAGCAAGCTGGCTGCAGAGCCCGCAGCTGCTCCCGTCTCTGCTTCCAGCACGGAGCTGCGGTCACGCGCCTCCACGCCTGGCTTGTCTTCACATGTTCCTGGGGCTCCGACTCAGCTCCTCGTGCACAGCAAATACCCACTGAGCATCTCAGGCCTTGAGGCCGCTGTTTGGAGGCCGTGCTAATATTCGGTAGCCTGCGAGTACACGAGGGGTCACTTTACAAAGCGCTGGCCCGTGTGCTTCACATCAACATCCACGCTGCTTCTTGAGAACACGGCAGTGCCTTTCCCCCATGCCCTGCAGCCCGCGTCCTCCCTGCAGCCCGCGTCCTCCCTGCAGCCTGCGTCCTCCCTGCAGCCCGCGTCCTCCCTGCAGCCCGCGTCCTCCCTGCAGCCCGCGTCCTCACGTCCTCCCTGCAGCCCGTGTCCTCCCTGCAGCCCGCGTCCTCCCTGCAGCCCGCATCCTCCCTGCAGCCCGCGTGCTCCCTGCAGCCCGCGTCCTCCCTGCAGCCCGCGTCCTCCCCCGCAGCCTGTGTCCTCCCTGCAGCTTGCATCCTCCTCTGCAGCCTGCGTCCTCCCTGCAGCCTGCGTCCTCCCTGCAGCCTGCGTCCTCCCCTGCAGCGTGTACCCTACCCTGCAACCCTCTGTCCTTCCTTGCAAACCTGAATCCTCCCCTGCAGCCTGTGTCCTCCCCCTTCTTGGCCCTCGTGGCTACTCTTGGCCCCTCTCAACTGGTCTGCTTCCTGGGGTTGCATGCCAGCTCCTATTTACTACAACTTAGCATGGATGAAATCATACCCTGAGTTCTCTGTCCTCCACGTGTTACTCTGCATCCTCATCATGACATTTGCTTGCTATCGAGCAGATGCATCTTCGTTCTAAACCTTCTGAGCAGTGCTCCATTTCAGGGACCTCCTAGAGAGGTGCTCCCTGCATGAGCCTCCTAGAGGAGTGCTCCCTGCATGAGCCTCCTAGAGGGATGCTCCCTGCATGGTCCTCCTGAGGGGTGCTCCCTGCATGAGCCTCCTAGAGGGGTGCTCCCTGCATGGTCCTCCTGGAGGGGTGCTCCCTGCATGGTCCTCCTGGAGGGGTGCTCCCTGCATGAGCCTCCTAGAGGGGTGCTCCCTGCATGGTCCTCCTAGAGGGGTGCTCCCTTCACGGTCCTCCTGGAGGGGTGCTCCCTTCACGGTCCTCCTGGAGGGGTGCTCCCTTCACGGTCCTCCTGGAGGGGTGCTCCCTGCATGAGCCTCCTAGAGAGGTGCTCCCTGCACGTTCCTCCTGGAGAGGTGCTCCCTGCACGGTCCTCCTGGAGGGGTGCTCCCTGCACGGTCCTCCTAGGGGTGCTCCCTGCACGGTCCTCCTGGAGAGGTGCTCCCTGCACGGTCCTCCTGGAGGGGTGCTCCCTGCACGGTCCTCCTGGAGGGGTGCTCCCTGCACGGTCCTCCTGGAGGGGTGCTCCCTGCACGGTCCTCCTGGAGGGGTGCTCCCTGCACGGTCCTCCTGGAGGGGTGCTCCCTGCACGGTCCTCCTGGAGGGGTGCTCCCTGCACGGTCCTCCTAGGGGCGCTCCTGTACTCACCTTTCACTGCTGATGGTCATCTGGATTCTTTGCACCTTGGGCCGTGTCAAAGAAACAGTTACAGATTCTCATACCCTTTCTTTCAGGCAGACGGCAAAGGGGGGCTGGATGCTGTGTGAGGTACACACAAGCCATCAGTAGTTTCAGGTCAGTTCCCAGGGGCATTCCCTCCCACCCGGCTCCCTGGCAGATGCACATGTGGCGATCTTGCTTTCCGCACCCGTGAGAAAGGCAGTCTTACTCATTTTGATGATGGTTCTGAGCTTTCTCGTGGCTTCCGTCTGGTTTTCTAAGGTGTGACTGCTCCGTCGGCGCATAAAGGCGCTGCTTTCTTCCAACAGGCTGATACCTGGTTCTTCCCCTGTCACGCTGGCTAAAACCTCCAGCGCCACATTCAGTCGGAGCAGATGTTATGTGTAAAGGGGGAAAGGATAGGGCAGAGTGACCCAGAGAAGGAGGGTCACATGGAGATCCATGACAAAGAGAAACCATTACGAGGGAGGGTCTTAAGAACTTAGTTCATTAGAGCCGAGGGCCAAGGGGGCCAGAGTTCAGCCTTAAGGTGGGAGAACATTGAAACAGAAGGGAGGAGAGGGCAGGGGGCGAGGAGGAGAGCCGCGTGGGCAGAAAGAAGACGGGAAGAGGATGGGGGAGAAGGAAGGAGGCCCAAAGACAGGGAGTGATGGGGAGGGGAACAAAGGGGAGGGAAGCCCTGGGCGAGGCTGCAGGCTTTGGGGCCCACAGCCGTTGCTAAGGAGTCGCTGGGGAAGCAGGGGGGTGGGGTGAGGCTGAAGACCGCTAGAGACTCGCCACATTCTCACGGTGGAGAGAACAGGAACCCGCCTGCCACGCCCCTCCTGCCCCTCCTTCCCCTCCGGCTGCATCCCACGCCCTTCTGTCCTCCCTGGCTGAGGCTTCTACCAGGAACGGATCCTGGCTCCCCCCACATGTCCCAGAGAGCTTATAGCTTCGCCCTTCGGTTCCTATCAGCGATGCCCCGGCCTAAATCCACCATCAGAGATGCCGTATCCGTCTGCATATTGTCAAAACTCACCCGCCAGCTTCCTGTGTGGAATTCTTTCCTCTACATTCGTGAGGACACGGGTCAGAGTTGTTATCACAGTGCTGGGCTTGTCATTCGCCTCTGTCCACAGAGCAAGGCTGACCTCATGGACGAAGCAGGAGCGACTTGTTTCTTCCATTTCTCTGGAAATGGATGTGTGAGTGCTGTGAATTATCTCCCCCTTACAGGTTTGCAGATGGCAATAATTTCCCAGTGAATCCGTTTGGATCTGGGGTTCTCTTTGTTGGGAGATTTGTTTGGGTGAAATGGGGTACGGATTTTGTCTGCATCAGTGACCTCTGGGTACTGCTTGCTGGGGGAGTAGTCAGTCTCACACGCTGTCTCAGTTAAAGAAGCTTGGGGCACATTTGTAAAAAATCAGTGGTTACGCCCCAAGCAAGCCTGCAGGTTTTCTAACCAATGGGGAAGCCCAGGTGGAGGGAGCTGGCTGAGGAAGGCGGCATCCTTGGCCAGACATGCTGGTCTGCAAGTGAGGATTCTCCCTCTCAGCTATTCTATGGATATGGTGTGGCCAATTCCCTCAGCCCCTGGAGGTGGTGTGCCCCCCCCCCCTGCAAGCTGGGCAAGGAACTGTGAGCAGACTATTGTAAGCCAAGAATAAAACCCCTTGCTGCCCTACAAGCCATTTGTGAATTAGTGGGCAACGTGAAGCTCACTGCAGCACGCACATTGCTGAATTGACTGGCACACCGTTCTAGCTCGCTGCTGAATTGACTGGCACAACGTTCTAGCTCGCTGCTGAATTGACTGGCACAACGTTCTAGCTCGCTGCTGAATTGACTGGCACAACGGTCTAGTTCGCTGCTGAATTGACTGGCACACAGTCTAGCTCGCTGCTGAATTGACTGGCACAACGGTCTAGCTCGCTGCTGAATTGACTGGCACAACGGTCTAGCTCGCTGTAATCATCTGCATCTTCCCTGGTTCCCCATCAGCGCGGCCAGAAGCTGGTTCGTTTCCAGGACCTTGTTGAGAACCAGGGTTTTCATTTCAACCTCAACCTTCTCTATCCCAGCGGCCTTTCCTGGTCCACTTGGTCTTCTCCTCCTTCCACTGGCTTTTCCAGATTTCTTCAGGGAGAAGCAAAGGCCGGCGACTTGAGACCCCTGCTACGCGGCAGACTGAAGACTGGCCACAGTTCCTGGAGCCAGTTCCTACTTTGAGGATGTGATCGTTAATCCTGGGTGCCAACTTGACCACCTGGCATTAACTAAGCCCCCCTGAAGAGATGATCCAGATCAACACATCTACAATACCAAGACCAGCCCTAGATCTGACGGAGCCTCCCAGCAGCAGACCAGATAAAAGAGCCACAGAACAGAAGACTTTGCAGAGAGGCTCTCGGCTTCTTTGACTCCCCGAGAAGCCTCCCGCCTTTGGCCGTCACCCACTGGCCTACTGGACTGGCAGCTCCAAGCCTCCAGGATGTCTGCAGTGACTTAGCCGCCTCCAGCTGCAGCCTCCAGCCACGCGGCCTGTGCCATGAAAGACTTTCTCCCCTCTGGGACCGTAAGCTGAATCCATCTCCCTTTCTCCCTTAAGTTGCTTGGCTTTGATGCTTTCTCACAGCAATGGTTAAGGGAAACTCATGGGTTTGGGGGTATTTTTGAAGTTTTCATATTTTTTACATTTCAGTTCATTTTCATAGTGCATATGGGGGTCTTCGTTATTGTTTTGTTTTTCCTGAGTCAGAGATTGGCCTTAAGTCTTCGCTGTTGCAGACGAGCTCTCTGGACTGAGCTCCAACCCGGCTCTGAGCAGAGCCTCGCTGAGCGCTAGGGGGGTCTGCGCTCGTTCTGAGGGTCTCTCGCTCCAGCTTCCCTGGGGATGGAGGCGCAGGTCGCGCTGCCTGCCTCGAGCGTCTGCCTGCACGGCCTCGCGTTCACGTGCTCATCCTCACGCAGGGACAGTCTCTCTGACGTCCCGACGCCCCGTCTGACGCGGTCCCACCACTGCGCTTTCTGTGCTGTGACTCCTTTTCGTAAAATTATTTTAGTGCTTCATCAGGAATGCAGTGAGTTTATGATATTTTCTCTCCTTAATCCCCAGTCCCATTTTCTCACAACCCCTCTTCGAGTCTTTTCCCACGTGTGGCCCGCTGGGTTCATCCGGGTTGTCTTTGCTGAAGCGAGAGTCGCGTATCAGGAGTCAACTGCTGAGAACAGCATCCACCTCCTCTCCCTCATCCGTCTCCAGGAAGGGGCGGGGCCTCTTCCGATCTTTCCCCTTAGATGTGAAATGTTAACAGGTCCCTTGGAAACACACAGCTGCGGTGAATTCGTGGATGTACAGCCCTGCCAGGCCCAGGAGACTGGCTGGCTGGCTGCGCCCTACCCACGTCGGCTTCTGACACTCTTACCATCCCCTCTTCTGCAGTGTGATGTGGCCCCTTTAAATGTATATGCCCTGCCTCACTGCCTGGACGTGGCCTCCCTTGGCAAACGTCCCGGTGGGTTTCGAAAGAATGTGCATTCTGCAGCTGGCTGCTGGGGCCCTGCACGTGCCAGTTAAGACAAGGCAGTTAATGGCATTAAGATTCTCCACCCACCTCTCCCATGCATTATTGAAACATCCTTGTAGTTGTAGGTTTCTCTGTCAGACCACGCATTTCCATCAATCCTTGCTTCATGAATTTTGAAGCTCTGTCCTCTTGTTGGGAGCATAAATGTTTAAAGGTACTATGTTCTGCTGACGGACTAATCACTCTCCCTCCCTCTCTCTCTCTCTCTCTTTCTCTCTCTCTCTCCCTCTCTCTCTCTCTCTCAAGACCTTTCTGTGTCCTTTCCACTACATGTGAGATTTGTGGTTCTTGAAGGTGATTCTCAGCCATCTGGTTTTGCTCCTGGCTGTGTGTCCTGCCTGTAGCAGGCCCTGTGTTAGACCCTAACTGCCTCTCACAGAGTCAGGCGTCCCCCTCCCTACACTCTTGGCACCTCCTGTGGATATGGCCACAGCCGGCAACATGTGCTCTGCTTCTTCCCAACACGCCAAGCACACGTCTTTCACGTGGTGGAAAACTTCCTGTCACGCTCCAGAAAAGCTGTGAAAGGAAGAAACCTCTTTTCCCTGGGGCTCCGTGGACCCCTGCACCAGGCTGTCTGTGGACACCCCCTCCAGTTCTCCACTTTAAACCCACCTTCCTGTTCCAACGCTCTCCCACCGAAGGCCAAGCCTTCACCCCTGAGGTCACAGGGTTTCTAGAAAGCTCTTTACCAATGAACCTCTCTAGTTTGCTTGTTGGCCTGGTCATCCTTGCTTAGGGACAGACGCACAGAACGCTCCTGGTTGGTAGTGACGTTCAGGGAGCTTGGTGACAGATGGCGCGGGGTCACCTGGTTGGACAGTGAGGGTCGGGGAGCTTCGATCCTGACTACAGTTGTCCCGCGGGGTCATCCTTGGCATCTCATGTTCAGGCTTAGCTTAGCTAAGTGTTCAGCTCAGACCTAGGACAGGCCCTTCTGTGTGGAAGTGTGTCTGTCTATTTGGGGGAGGGGTCTGGCTGGCAGGGAAGGAAGTATCCCAGAGAAGCCTGTGCGCCTCACTGTGCATAGAAGAATGGTTGAAGCAAGGCACCCAGGGAGCTGGAATGTCCTGCTCGAAGCAGGAAACAGCCTGCTGCCAGCCAGAGCAGAAGGGACATCACAAGGCACTGACAAAGCCTGTGACCATCCTGGCAGACATACTGGAGCCAGGGGATCCTGGGCCAGGGCTGCTCAGTGTGCGCACGCGCCTCTGTTTGCACCTTGCCTCGTGTTTGGACCTCACAGATGGACTTGGAGGGTCACTGGCTGGCCGTGTTCCTGTCCCCAGTGAGGTCACACTGAATGAATCTCCTTTCCCTCATTTCACTTTAGTCCCACTCTTGAACTGGTGTATTGAAGACAAGTGGCTAGAAGTGGCCTTGTCAGGGCCCCGGCTGATCTGAGGTGTGGCAACAAATGCCGGCTCATCTCCACGCCTAGGCCCTTGTGTCTCTGCTTAGGGCCCCGAGAGTGGGCGGGGCTTGCCTGTCTGATTGGGGGTCTGGCTGGCAGGAAGCAGCCGTGATGTACACTCCTTCATGAGCGCTGGGCCAGGGGTCCCGCCAGGCAGGTTCCCTGGCCTTGGGCTCAGGAGCATCAGAAAGACACCCTCGCCCATGTGGGGGCTCCTCACTCCGGGGCCCCCCTTCCCCGTCCTTTGAATTCATGCTGATCTGTCTGAGCTCACACCATCTCAACACTGGGCTTGGCCTCAGGAGAAGGAAGTGGGGGTCGGCTGGGGCTCCCACGCTTCTACCCGCAGTGATGCTGTTCTTTGTTGTGCCGAGTGGTGCTTCGTCTGGTAAGTCTTTTTTAATCTGCCACGGTGTGCGAGCGTGCCCTCGGAGGCGGGAGGACAGCTCTATGGGGTCCGTTCCCTCCTTCCACTCTGGTGGGCTCTAGAAGCCAACGTGGGTCCCCAGGCTCGTCCGGCCAGTGCCTTCGCCCACGGAGCCATTTCTGTAAGGTGGTGAATCTACTCGAGCTGGTGTCACGTCCGAGTGTGGAGCGTCCCCCGAGGGCTCATGCGCTTGAGCGCTCAGCGGGTGCTAATGTCGGGGGCGGCGGTGGCACCTGGCGCTGGAGCTTTGCTGGAGAAGGCAGACCGCAGGGAGCGGGTCTCCAGGTTTGGGGGCCGGCCTGCTTCCTCTAGCTGTGGCTCTCTGGGCCACAAGATGGCTGCAGTGACACGATGGCTCTTTCCAGCTTCTGCCTCCGTGCCACGCCCTCTCCGTGGCAGATCAGGCCTGTCTCTGCAGCCTCCCCCGCCGTCCGTGAGCTCCAGGCCTTGACCTCTGCTGCCCCTCCAAAGGCCTGCACACCCCACACTCTTCTCTGCAGTTCCCCCACCCTCTTTACCGTACGTTCAGTACCGTGCTCTGAGAATCGTTTACTGGTCTCCGTGCAGGGTGTGGGCTGTGGTAGGGAGAGGGGAGCCCCGAGGTGTGAGGCGCCCACAAGCAGCTGCTGCCCCCAGGAGCCCCATCTGCCTGATCTGTGGGCACAAGCTCCGGCCTCCGCCACATGTCGGGTGCACAGCCAGTGACCCCAGCACTGGATCCTGAGCCTCAAGCTCAGTTCACCTTTTTTTTTTAACATTTTTTTTATTTTTAAAAAATTTTTTTATTTATTATTTATTCATTTGTGCATGTATGTGTGTGCGCGTGTGTGTATGCATGTGTGCGTGTCTGTGTGTGTGTGTATGTGTGTGTGTGTGTAGAACCACGGGCGAATTCGGGAACCACCATGGACGCCTCCACCTCCTTGTTTACTCTGCCCCGGGATTCACAGGCTCTGCCTTATCAGGACCAGAAACGCAGGCCGCCCCGCTTCCACCTGGCGTCTATACGTGAGGTCTAGGATCTGAACTCAGGACCTTCTGCCTGCAAGGCAGAGGCTTAACCCCTGAGCCACCTCTCCAGCCCCTCAGTTCGCCTTTTGAAAGCACCCCAGGGCACGGGGTGACACAGGGTTCAGATTCACGTCCAGCCTTCGAGGTGAAGCTGCGGTACTGCTGGCCACGGGTGCAGAACTGCTCAGCTGTGGGGGAGTCGAGCTCTGCTGCTCCGGACTCGCCGTGGTGAGAACATGTGGCAGGCGACTGCTTGCCTCGTGCAAGGAGCGTGAGAGAGAGCAAGAAAGTGTGAGAGTGTGAGAGAAGAAGAGAGAGAAAGGAGAGGAAGAGAGAAAGAAGAGAGGAAGAGAGAGAAAGAAGAGAGAGGAAGAGAGCAAGAAAGAGAGTGTGAGAGTGTGAGAAGGAAGAGAGAGAGAAGAAGAGAGAGAGAAAGAAAGGAGAGGAAGAGAGAAAGAAGAGAGGAAGAGAAATAAGAGGATAGCAAGAAAGAGAGTGTGAGAGAAGAAGAGAGAAGAGAGAGAAAGGAGAGGAACAGAGAAAGAAGAGAGGAAGAAAGAAGAGAGAGGAAGAGAGAGCAAGAAAGAGAGTGTGAGAGTAGGAGGAGAAGAAGAGAGGAAGAGAGAGAGAGAAAGAAGAGAGAGAGGAACAGAGAGAGAAAAGAGAGAGAGGAGGAAGAGAGAGCAAATGAGCAAAAATCCAACATACCGCTCAAAGGCCGTGTCCAGTGACCCACTTTCTCCAACTACCCCCCACTCCTCCATCTTCCCAGTGGTCCACCAGTTTAGGAACCCCCATCAGCGGAGGACTGCTGATCTGGGGTCGGAGCCCACTTAATCCGGTCAGCTCTGTGCACTTCCTGAGCAAGTGTCCTGTTTGGCAAAGGAGAGCGAGAGGCTCTCTCCTCCCCTCCCCTCCTGCCCTCCCCTCTCTCCTCCCTCCCCTCCTGCCCTCCCCTCTCTCCTCCCCTCCCCTCCTGCGCCTCTCTCCTCCCCTCCCCTCCTGCCCTCCCCTCCTCCTCCCCTCCCCTCCTGCCCTCTCCTCCTCCCCTCCCCTCCTGCCCTCCCCTCTCTCCTCCCCTCCCCTCCTGCCCCTCTCTCCTCCTCCCCTCCCCTCCTGCCCCTCCCCTCTCTCCTCCCCCCCCTCCTGCCCTCCCCTCTCCTCCCCTCCCCTCCTGCCTGCCCCTCCCCTCTCTCCTCCCTCCCCCCTCCTGCCCCTCCCCTCACCTCCTCCCTCCCCTCCTGCCCCCCCCTCTCTCCTCCCCATCCCCCTCCTGCCCTCCCCTCTCTCCTCCCCTCCCCTCCTGCCTCCCCTCTCTCCTCCCTCCCCTCTTCCCTCCCTCAACTTCCTCCCCTCCCCCCTGACCCCTCCCCTCACACTCCTCCCTCCCCTCTCCTCATTCCTCCTCCGTCCTGCCCCTCCCTCTCTCCTCCCTTCATACTCCTCCCCCTCCTGACCCCCCTCTCTCCTCCCCCCTCCTACCCTCCCCTCTCTCCTCCCCTCCCCCTCCTGCCCTCCCATCTCTCCTCCCCTCCCCTCCCCTGCCCCTCCCCTCTCTCCTCCCCTCCCTCCTTGCCCCTCCCCTCCTCTCCTCCCCTCATACTCCTCCCCTCCTTGCCCCTCCCATCTCTCCTCCCCTCTACTCCTCCCCTCTGCCCCTCCCTCCTCTCCTCTCCTCTCCCCTCCCATCCCACCCTTCCCCTCCTGTCCTCTCCTCTCCCATCCCATCCCTCAACTCTTCCTCTTGTCCTCTCTTCCCTTCCCTTCTTTCCCCTCTCTGTGCTCTCCTCCTCTTCCCTCTCTTCCCCTCCCCTTCTATCCTCTCTTCTCCTTTGGATTCTCCACCAGGGGTTCATGCTGCAGCTTTTATTATAATACGTTTCCCACGCAGGCTTTACTGTAACATATGCTCCTTTATATATTCACGCATAAAACATATTTTTTAAATCCGCAGTCAGAGCCTCATAATGCAATATTAAGCCCGTGCCGTATTTTCTCCATACATTCATAAAAAGACGCTCAGGTCTTTGGAAAATGTTATTACAAACTTCGACTCTGGAGAGTTGGATGGCGCAGCGCAGGCCAGCACTCTGCCCGGCTGAGCTGCCTGGGCACTGGGTCCTGGCCAGCTGGCGGGCGCGGCCCCCTGGAGGAAGGTGTGGGTTAAGTATGAGGAGTGACTTGCGGGTATTTTCTCAGCCGGCTGCAGGACAGGCAGGGGAGCAGGAGGGAGCACTCTGCTTCTGTCTGGGAAATGAGATGTCACATCAGAAATTACATAGTTATTTATAATCAGCAGGAGGGCTCCTGCCTGATGGGGAGAAATGGAAACAACCCCCCCTCGTGACCCCGGCCCTTCAGGTGCCACATCTGGTGGCCGGGAAATCCCCGTGACCTTGGCAACGCAGACGGTTACAAATTGCAGATTTTGCATCCTAGGTCCAGACCCAGCAGGGCGATCTCGAGTCTGTGTTTGACACTGTGCACATTATGTTATAACTGCGTGACCTGCAGAAGGCAGGAGCAGCTGCTTCCCTCCACGGGCCCAGCCTCGCCCTGGACCCTGGGCAGACACCACTAGGGCTCCACCAATAGACCTGCAGGCTTTCGTTACGACTGTTTTGCCTCTGATTACTAAACATGTTTTAACGACTCCTGAGAATGCGGCTTGTTCTAAAGGCTGAGGTCACACTCCTGTTTGTCCAGCGACCTCACAGCACGGAGACCACAGGCCCTGCCGGTGCTGGGCCCTGGGAGCCAGAGACGACAGAGCCGCTGTCTGGGGCAGAAAGGAGTTGCTGAGACACGAGAAACCAGGACGAGCACGCGCCACGCTCCCACGGCACAGAAGCCAGGACGAGCACGCGCCACCCTCCCACGGCACAGAAGCCAGGATAAGACCTTTGGCTCACACAACTGGGCAAAGTGCAGAGAACAAGAGAATGTGGCGACCTCAGCCCTAAACAGCACATCACAATCGCCCCATCCCGAAACCCAGGGACCCTTGCGGAAGAGGGGGCTGTAAGAGCGTAAGAGACCGAGGGGACGCGTTGCCAGGATCCTCTGGGCATCACAGGGCTGTGACACCAGGAACTCACTGCAGCTGTGTCCACGTCCACGAGATCCACATTCGCCAGGGACCAGGGAAGATCTCAAAATTCCACACCACCCTGAGAGACTACTGAGGTCCAATGCCAAATATTGAGGGGAGCAGGAACACACCCCCATTCAATGATTCACCCCCGAGGGGCCATCGGTACCCAAGCAGCAAATGCCAGCACAGACGTCCACGATGAAAGCCAGGGTGCTGCACGTGAAAACACACGTGTCAGGAGCCGGCAGGCCGGAGAGGAAGGTGTGTGAAGTGGGACAGGAGGGGACAGAAAGGGTAGCAAGGGTGAAAACATGCAGATCTGTTGTATTTATGTATAAAAGTGTTGAATAAACTTTTAGAGACCCTTCGTTCACCAGGAATTCTATGGGTGGCACAGAATCCAGAGGGCAGGCGGCTACTGCCTGGTTGGCCGCGTGCCATCCCAGGACGAGGGTGACAGTATCAGATGGTTGATCTGGCCCACATAGACTTTGGCGGTGGGTCAGAGAGCTCGCACTGTGTTGGAGGCTTGGATTACGCAACAGATGCACTGAGTAAGCAGGTCTCCATGGGGAATTAGCAGGGATGTGGAGAAGCCAAGAGATTGGGAAGGCTGGGCAGGCGCTGGCCGGACAGTGGGCAGAGGACATCTGACGTCCATGATTGACAGGCAAAGGCCTCAGCTGGCGACTGTAGATCTCCGTGTGACGAGCGCAGATGGTCCATAGAGCTGGGGCCTCCGCCCTTCTTGGGCCATGTGTGGATGGTACCTAGAACTGAGGATCCAGTCCCGAGTGCAGATGGTGCCTGCCCCCCACGTGGGGGTTCTGCTACACACTGGGTCCCCCCTCCTCGAGGAAAGGGAATCCTCACTAATGCTTTGTCTCCAAAAAGCTCCCAACTCCCAGCCTCTTCTCCAGGGTCAGGAGTGCTGTGGAGGGGCAGATGGGGGGCACAGACAGGAAGTAGGGCCACATGCTCACGCCGTCCTCAGAAGCAGATATTGGAATGCACACGCGTGAAGGCAAGTGGCCCCCCCTTCTGCCTCCTGCACCCTGCAGGCGTGACACTCGTGCCCACTGCACCGGCTGGGGAGCAGGCGCAGAGCCTGGAGCTCGGGCTGCTGCAGACCTGCACTGGCCCGAGCAGCGAGGACGAGGAAGACAGGTGGGCGGAGGAGCCCGGCCCGCAGCGCTTCCACCTGGCTCTGCGTCCACGTCCACTCTAATTACAGAGCTTCATGCAGATATTAGTTATATCTCAATTCAATTAACAGCAAGACTGGCGAGAGCAGGTGGCTACGGGATGGCGGCCAGCTCAAAGTAGAAAACAACAAAAATAATCACCGGTGAGGATGAGCGTCTCAGAAGGGCCCAGAAGGGTGGGAGTGACCTGGAGAGTAGCGGGGGGGGGGGGGGGGGGCCCACCCGCACAGTGGAGATGAGACAGACGATGGCCTTGTCCCCTGTGGGACAGGACCCGTCTGCTCTCTCTGGGACAGTCTGCAGGGGCCAGGCCCACGGGAACAGTCTCAGGCACGCAGCGTCCACGCTGGGCAAAGCTTGACCGAGCCCTTCCCTTCCCCAGCACGGCGGGAGCCGATGCCAGTGCGTTGCGGCGAGTGCTTGAAAGAGTCGTGCGGCCAACGGACAGGAGCTGCTTTGAGAGGACAGTTCATCCCTCACAGCCCTGGAAGAGAGAATGCCCATCCCACACGGGGCCACGTGGGCGAGAGCGGCAGGTAAGACACACGTGGGGGTGGGGGCACGTGGGCAAGCGCCTGCACTGCGTCCACGGGAAGGAACAGGCGCGAGGAGGTGGCGGGGTGGGATGCGCCGCGCACGCTAGCTACAGCGGGCGAGGCCTCTAGTTCCCGCCCCGGGGTGACAGGCAGGTGGGCACTGACCAGCGTGGTAGGGGCGGCTGGTACAGAGTCGCTTGTCAGCACTGGGAGGGGATCTCGTGAGCCGTGCGCTGACGCTCGCTGGGGACGCTCGCTGGGGACGCTCGCTGGGGACGCTCGCTGGGGACGCTCGCTGGGGACGCTGCTGACGCTCGCTGGGGACGCTCGCTGGGGACGCTCGCTGGGGACGCTGGGGACGCTCGCTGGGGACGCTCGCTGGGGACGCTCGCTGGGGACGCTCACTCGGGCGTCACGCGTCCGTTCACTGCTCTCTGCTCTGCTCGGGTCGGGGGCGACCAGCTGCTTCAGGTACCTGCCTGTGACTAGTGCCGTGATGAACCGTGACCCAGAATCAGGAACCACCCAAACCTTTTCTCCCAGGTTACTTCCCGTCAGGTATTTTGTCACAGCAACGGAACAAGAAACTAGGACGCCAGGCTGCGACTCCCTGTCCCTGCCAGGAGCTTCGGGGCTGCAGAGACTCTGCCAAGATCAGGGAGACCAGGGCTCCCCGAGTTCTGAGGGCAGCCCATCCCCAGGTCTGCTGCTCCCCACAGCCTGTCCTCCCGCACTGCTCCAAGGTCCTGGGACCGATGGGGTTGTGGCACTGTATTAGTCTGGGTTGTCTAGAGGGACAGAACTGATAGAATAGAGATGCGTGTGTGTGTGTGTGTGTGTGTGTGTGTGTGTGTGTGTGTGTGTGTGTGTGTCAAGGGCTTCATTAGATTAGTTTACAAGAGGAATTCTCAGGAGTTCTAAAAATAGCTGTCTGCAGCTTGAGGCTTGCGGGTCTTGAGCTGCATATCTCGGCAACTCCATTCTGGTGCTGAGAGTGGAGGAGCCCCCCGAAATGCCTGGAAGCAGTCCCAGCCGGTTGCTGGAGCCCTTGGAGGCCAGAGGCTTCCTAGACGTCAGCCATGCTGGATGGTGGAAGAGACCAGGCTCCACGGTCAGCAGCAGCTGCAGCAGCGAAGCAAGGTCAGAGGCAGCAGCAGACCAGCGCCACACAGCACGTCGACCCAGGGCACAAGTCGACCCAGGCCACAAGCGAGGGCACATCTCTGCCCCTGGCACTCCCTTTCCATCTGATCCCCTGCTGGAGAGCACCACCCCTGTGGGCGGGTCTTCCCCCAGAGGCGACCTCCTGCAGGCTTGCTCAGAGCCCCTCCTGCAGGCTTGCTCAGAGCCCCTCCTGCAGGCTTGCTCAGAGCTTGCCCCTCCTGCAGGCTTGCTCAGAGCTTGCCCTCCCTGCAGGCTTGCTCAGAGCTTGCCCTAACGATCAGCTCCTCACAGTTATGCCCCAAGCTCAGCCTGCAGCGGTCACGGTGACGCTGTATCTACCACGGGCACTTTATTCACCACATGCAGGACGGACCGTGGCACTCGCACATCACCCTCCCTTTAAGAATCGTTGTTCCTAAGCAAGGCCTGAAGGGCTCCGTGTCCAGCGCAGCCGCACAGCTCAGTGCGGGCTAAAGACAGAGCCACGGAACGTGAACGTCACACAGTCCAACGACGGCTCGGCTGTGATTCTCCACAGCGCCATCCTCCTCCTCACTTCCCATCTCCCTCACCTGCCGTCTCCCTGAGATCACTCGGGTCCTCACGCCTTGTCCTTCAGACGGGCCTGTCCACTGTGTGTCCAGACAGCTGCTCCGTCCTGACAGCCGCGGCGGCCCTCTTACGGGCACGAGCTTCTAGCACGTGCTTCGCGCTTGGGCAGGGCCCAGAGGAAGGCTGTGTCAGGAGCCCCCCACGCCCCTGCCCCCCACACTCTGCCCCCCACACCCCTGTTCTCCACGCCCCTGCCCCCCACACTCTGCCCCCCACACCTCTGCCCCCCATGCCCCTGCCCCCCACACTCTGCCCCCCATGCCCCTGCCCCCCACACCTCTGCCCCCACACTCTGCCCCCCACACCCCTGCCCACCACACCTCTGCCCCACACCTCTGCCCCCCACACCCTTATCCCCCACACCCCTGCCCCCCACACCTCTGCCCCCACAATCTGCCCCCCACGCCCCTGTCCCCCATGCCCTTGTCCCCCACACCTCTGCCCCACACCTCTGCCCCCCACACCCCTGCCCCCTTCTCTGCCACACCCCTTCTCCCGCAAACCCCTGCCCCCCACACCTATGCTCCCCACACCCTTTCTCATGTTCTAATCTCTTGATCCCACACCAAGGACCCTCTGAAGTGGCGCCCCCTGGTCTGCACACAGACTAATTTTCTCCCAGCCAGGAACGCCCCCCCCCCCAGCCTCACGGAGCACAGAGCGTTTTCTCTCTCTCCTCTCCCTAGTGTGCAGCAGTGAGGACGCTGCTGGCAGCAGCCCTACACCCCCCCCCCAGGCTCAGCGGGGAAGGACCCTGGAGAGCAGCTGTGGCCTGGCCTCTCCTCTGCTTTGTATTTACTACAACACCAGAATATGAAATTAAGACAACATTCGTATATCATCTGTGATATTAGTCTGTCCATGTGTATATTCACAGGCGGTCTATACTTGACACATACATCAAGTTACAGGCGAATGCACAGCTGCACCAGTATTATATTTAAAGATTTGCTGTGTGCATGCATGCACACGCGTGGGCGCACCTGTGCACATGCGCAAAGGCGCCCGGTCCTCCGAGGCAGGATGCGGGGCTGTCTCCTCCAGGCTGGCAGCCAGCCAAGCCCCAGAGCTGGGTTACAGGGGTGCGCAGGGGTTCCCCGCTTACCATGCGGGTGCAAATCCAGACTCTGGTCTTCATGGCTGAAGAGAAAGTGTCGTTCCCTGCTAAACCGGCTCCCGAGGCCCGGGGGAGATGCGAGTGTGGGTGTCGCACTGGTCCGTGCACGCCCATGTCTGTGTGTCCCTTTCACACACTCACCAGGCCAAGTGCTGTCGCACAGCCAGCTTACACAGTGCTCGCTCAGACAGCAGAAGGAGCACCTCAGGTGGCTCACGCGGTGCAGTCCAGCCTGAACGAGAGGGATGATCACAGGCTTGTCCTACTGGGGAAGAACCCATAAATAAAGCGCTCAGCTGAACTAACGCACTAAATAAAAGAAGGAAGCATGTCACGACCAAACTGGCGTCCCCCAAGAAGGCGAAGCTGTTGTTGTATTTGAAAGGAACCTATGAAATTTGCTATAAATGGAAGAAATGAGATTAAGAGAGCTTTGGGGCATCTCAGCAGAGACAGAAAAATGCTAGAGAACTCAGCAACCACAGTCTTGTTGCTGCGGCCAAATACACAAGAGGCATCTGGGGGGATCTTGGAGGGGGTGCCTGTCCTGTGTGGCAGCTCGGGGGGTTCAGCCAGTCCTGCTGGGGCCGCGCAGCGCCGGGAGCCGCAGCCGCACACGCTCACTCGCATGTGGAGATCAGGAAGGAGCCTGTCGGCTCCTGTCTGACTCCTTCTCCCCGTGGGTGTGGTCGACAGCCTGGGGTCTGGGGACAACTCATTCAGGTGGGTCTCCCCTGCTCAGCCGCTGCTCAGGGCCGTCTCCCTCAAAGACGCGCCCAGAGCCGTATCGCCTGGGACAACTCCAGTGCTTCGCCATGAAGATGCCCATCGCGTGCGAGGGTGGAAGGTATGGTTGATGGCGGATCTTGTCGACGGGACCGGCGGAGAAGCCTGTTAACTGCATCTGGGGGTCTGTGAGGGTTTCCAGACAGGGTTAACTGAAAGGCAAAGACTCTCGTGGGCAGCGCATCCTGCAGAGCAGGAAGGTGGACGGATAAAGGAAGAGCAGAGAAAGCTCAACAGCACAGACATGCCTGGTTCCCGCCCACCAGCAGGAAGGAGCTTGCTCAGAACTTCATCAGCCACGATGTCCAGGCTCCTAACGAGGACATCAGATGGCCACGGAGTGAAACCCAAGCGACCGTGGAGAGGTCATGAGACCACAGAGAGGCCGTCAGACTGTAGAGAGGCCATCAGACCTCAGAGGGGAAGAGGCTGTCAGACTTTGGAGAGGCCGTCAGACTGGAGAAATCATGAGACCCGGAGGAGCTGTGAGGCCGTCTGCAGACTGTGAAGGGTCAACATAAAAACATCTTTGGGTGACTTTTTCTCCCTCCTATTTCATCATTGTAATTTAAAAAGTGACTAACACCATGATTTTCATTTATAACAAATTTCTAAACAAGAAGGGGCGTGTCCAAGCCGCGCGTGAGCACGTCCTGCGTCTGGCCTGCGTCTGGGGCTTCCTCCTGCTGTGATCCTGGCTGGACAGATGCTCACACCTGGCACCAGGCACGACTGAGCTCCTGCCTTCTGTCCTGGACAGTGATCATCTCCATGGGGTCAAATCTTACTTCCTCAGGGCTTTCGCTTCTCATCCACCCCATAATCGCCGGCGTGGGCCGGCGTGGGTGCCGCGTCGCCGCGATACTGCGGCCACAGTGGGCCTGGAAGCTAGGCCACGCTGGCCCTGTAGCTCCGACCCTTTTGAAGTTGTTTGGGTTATCGGTCGACCTCACTCCTCCCTCCCAGACACGTGCTACATGTCCTACTTTTCATATTTTTGAATACCTGGGTTTGGATTTCAGATGCCGTGAATTTTATCTGGTTGGGCGGTGGATGTTGTTTGCAATCCTACATGTTTAAGCTGTGGTCTGGGACGGAACTGTTTGTTATACTGAAAGAGTCAAGCTTGGGGTTTGTGTTGAGATTTTGGGCAGCACCAATGTGGTGTAGCCTGGGGCTTGAGGCCCTACCGCTGAATTGAGTCTTTCCCAGGCTCCAGCCAGGGCCCATGAACGTGAACTTCCCTTCTGCTCTTGGGAATGGCACCATTTGCACCCCGAGCAAGCGCCGAGCGTCTGTCCTGGGTGTTTGCACCCTGGGCGAGCGAGCGCCCGGCGTCTGTGATCCTCCGGGCTGGGTGGTCTCAGGCGCATGCCGACCAGTTAGACTTAGACTCTGTGACCCCGGGATCTCTCTCCTCACAGCTCTCGCCTCTTCTGTGAGTTCGAGGTACTCTGTCCTGCTCGCAGCAAGGGCTCATCTTCACAGTAGGACACTGCCAACCAGGTTCTCTCTGATTCATGCCGCCGCCGTGAGCTAACCCTCAGGCGCGAGCAACTCAAGGAAGAGAAAGGCGGTCCATTTGGCTTGCGGTTCTGGGGGGGGTGGGTAGTCCATTATGACAGGTGGCGGCAGCTGGAGGAGGCTCTGGTCAAGTCCGTCACGAGGACCCAAAGCAGCAGACTGTAAAAGCAGACTGCTCCAGAAGCAGGGCGGGGCTCGCCACTCCAGACCCACCCCTGTGACGTTTTTTCCTCCAGCAAGGCTCCGCCCCCCAAGGACGCCAAGACCTTCCCAAACATTAGGAGATCAGGATGCCCAGGAGCCTGTGGGGAGACTCACCCCAAACCATGCCACCATCCAACCCACCGCCCCCAACCCTCACACCCCAGGCAATGCACTGGCCAGGCCTGAGTCTCAGCGGCAGGAGGCCGAAAGAACGCGGAGGAAAAGGATGGCTCCGGCTCGCCCTTGCAGAGGTGCCCCACCAGGACAGCCGGTGTGTTCCCAGAAGGCACCACGGCATCCGGGAGCAGAGAAGGGGGAAGAGCCCAGGGACCAGGCTCCCTTCAGGGGCACACAAGACACCAGGCTCGCTTCAGGGACACGCCAGGGAGCCCCTACCTCCCACCAGGCCCCACCCCTAATGTCAACAGAACCGGACCCCACAAGCACGTGGATGCTGAGGTATCAGAGCTCTCCACGCTGGTCACTTGCCCATGGCACCAAAGCCCTGCGGGTCGTTGCCGGGCAAGCAGCACGGGCGTCCCCAGAATCTAGTGGGCTCCTTTTCTCTTGGGAATATTTGTCTTTCATGTTCTGATTCCTGATGTCTTAGGTTGCATTTAGCCTGTGCGTCCTTGTTTGTGTGTTTGTATTTCAGGCAGGAGGGTGAATCTGGGACCTGTTGTTACATCTTGGCTCAGCACTGCTTTTAATGGAAAGAGATGGAAATAGACGTCTCTCAACCACAGAATATATAAATATAGTTATCCATACAATGGAATGCTTTGAGATGAATAAATCTCACAAAGTGCACATCGAACACACGGCTCGGGTCAAGGAATTAAATCCAGGACTATTTCACTGGAGAATAGCAATTGGCGAAATAAAGACACGTATTGTAGAAGGACGTGCTTTTTGAGAGAGGCTATGAAGATGTGGGGTGTGGTGATGTAACCCTAGACCCCGCCAACCTGCAGGGCTGGTGGGCACTGAGGAGCTCAGAGGCTTCTATCGACGTGACAGGGACTAATGTGACTAGTCTTTTAAGCTCTTCATAAAACCCATTCCTGCATGTGCATGAATAAAAGCTTGTTATTCGTTTAACTTAAAATATCATCTTAAAATTTGAAAGGATTTCTTAGCAAGAAATTTTGTGGAGACCAGGACAAGAAAATCTATATTATAAGACATGAGCCTACAAAAAATACAGGAAAATAGATTACAGGTAAGTGCACAAATGAGAACCACGTCAGACAGAATGGCCCGAAAACCAAAGGGGAATAGGAGATGCCACCAGGTGCTGGCACGAGCGTGCTCCCACGTGGCTGTTTCCACAGCTTCATCTTCTCGCAGGACCACACTCCCACGCTGCCGTGTTCCTGCACCGTGTTGCTGGACCACTGTGTTTCCAAGACGTTGTGTCCTGCCGCATTGTGTGGCTGCATCGTGGTCCCTACGCCACTGTCTTTCCATCCCATCGTGTTGCTGCGCCGTTGTCTCCCTGCAGCACTGGGTTCCTGCAGCCTCCGGTCCTCACACGTCACCATGCCCAGCATCACCGTGTCCTATGCCATCTCGTTCTAACACAGTGAGGCAAAAACAAGACAACTACGTAGAAACACTATCGTGGTACTTCTGGCCTGCACATTTCTGTACCTGATACACACGAATGAAATCCTAATGGTTCTGAACAGTGACATCAGAAGAAAAATTTATTTTAATTTCACGGAAAGGATTTTGAAAATTAAGTATTATAGTACATGTCACATACAAAGGAACCCCAGTTTACCACGCTTTCAAAGAGAACAATCGTGGTGATGTCACAATGAGAGCAGAAGCAGAACGCCCACAAAACCCAACCCCTGTGACCAAAAAAAAAAAAAAAAAAGCTTTGGCTGAAGAGAGAAACTCAACCCTGGCTAAAGGTGGAAATCAGAACTTAAGTACAATTAAGAAAATAATTCTGATAATTTTGAAGACAACACCAAAACTTTCTCTGGTTAGCTTTCATTGCTTTTATAATGATTCCTGTCTGAAGTGAAATAGTCAAATGTAATGCGAGCCTTCAATGTTAGAAATTAGAAGACTAACTCCCGACCCGCAGAAAGCTGAAGAGCCTTAATTAACTCGGAAGCAGCGCCGTCCCGGCCGGGAGGGAAGGCCGAGGGATAATTAGGCCTGAGACTCCATTCTCTGGAAAGACCGACCCAAGAGAGGCGCCCCGTCAATTCTAATTAAAAGCAACAAGTCAGCAGAAAGAAGGGAGAGTCTTGGTGTCCACAGGCAAAGGTGGGGTGTTGCTGTTGTTTACACACAAAAACCATGTCGGTGACGTGGTTCACTTGGGAGGAAATGTTAATTGGTAAACTTATCAAAGAAAAGAAGAATCTGGAAGCCACCATGAGAGTGGATTCCCAGTGAGGAATCAAGAACAAGGTGCCCAGTGCTCCCTGCTCCTGTCACCGCGGCTTCCTGTGTGGGGGGCACAGAGCGCTGCCCCCCCCCGTGCTCCCTGCTCCTGTCACCGCGGCTTCCTGTGTGGGGGGCACAGAGCGCTGCCCCCCCCCACCGTGCTCCTGCTCCTGTCACCGCGGCTTCCCCTGTGGGGGGCACAGAGCGCTGCCCCCCCCCCGTGCTCCCTGCTCCTGTCACCGCGGCTTCCCCTGTGGGGGGCACAGAGCGCTGCCCCCCCCCGTGCTCCCTGTTCCTGTCACCGCGGCTTCCTGTGTATGGGGCACAGAGCGCTGCCCCCCGTGCGCCCTGCTCCTGTCACCGCGGCTGAGCACCACACGCTCATGCAGAAGAGTTTGCTGGGCTCCCAGCTCTGAGCTCAGGTCTAGCTCTGGGGAGCTCAGGGTGGAGAAGCCAGAATCCGTCGGTGTCGGGCTCCCCTTGTAACACGGGAAGCCGGGTTCAGGCTCTTTCCAAAGTCCTAGTGCCGCACATGGGGCCTCTCTGCACCTACAGAAACCTAATCAGCTCCCGGAGGTCCCACCTCCAAACAAGATCCCAGGACAGACTCCAGTACTGGGGGCCCCGTTCCTGACGCCTTGGGGAGAGCAGGTGGATGCTAACGTCCAAGCCCACCTCCTCCAGGTGCCTGGGAGAGCCCCGCATGCCCCGCATGCCCCGCATGCCCCACGTGCCCCCACCTGTCCTCACATGCCCCCGCATGCCCCGCATGCCCCACATGCCCCCGCATGCCCCGCATGCCCCGCATGCCCCACATGCCCCGCATACCCCACATGCCCCACATGCCCCACATGCCCCACATGCCCCCACATGCCCCACATGCCCCACATGCCCCACATGCCCCACATGCCCCGCATGCCCCACATGCACCCACATGCACCCGCATGTCCCGCATGCCCCACATGCCCTACATGCCCCGCATGCCCCGCATGCCCCACATGCACCCACATGTCCCGCATGCCCCACATGCACCCACATGCCCCCACATGCCCCCGCATGCCCCGCATGCCCCACATGCCCCCGCATGCCCCACATGCACCTACATGTCCCGCATGCCCCACATGCCCCGCATGCCCCACATGCCCCACATGCACCCACATGCACCCACATGCCCCACATGCACCCACATGCACCCACATGTCCCGCATGCCCCACATGCCCTGCATGCCCCGCATGCCCCGCATGCCCCGCATGCCCCGCATGCCCCGCATGCCCCGCATGCCCCACATGCCCCCGCATGCCCCACATGCACCCACATGCCCCACATGCCCCACATGCCCCACATGCCCCACATGCACCCGCATGCCCCCGCATGCCCCACATGCCCCGCATGCCCCGCATGCCCCACATGCCCCGCATGCCCCACATGCCCCGCATGCCCCACATGCCCTACATGCCCCACATGCTCCGCATGCCCCGCATGCCCCCGCATGCCCCCGCATGCCCCCACATGCCCCACATGCACCCACATGCTCCACATGCACCCACATGCCCCCACATGCCCTACATGCACCCACATGCCCCACATGCCCCACATGCCCCACATGCCCCCACCTATCCCCACATGCCCCCTCATGCCTCTTCATGCCCCCACATGCTCCAGGGTATGTACAGTCTCCTGATCTCCTGGATTCCGAGTCCTGCGAGGTCCTCTGCTTGGAGAGGCCACCGCCGCCTTCGCATGTTCTGTTTCCGACAAAGCGGCTCATTGTTTACAGTTTTATCTCACCACCTGGCTGTGTCCTGGGCTTCTTGTCTTATTAGTTGTATTGTTTCTTTTTTAAAAAAATTTGAGATGTGTTTGGATGTCTGCACACATTTGAGAAAGAGAGAGAGAGAGAGATCGCCCTACATGACAGAAAGTCTGAAAGAAGCCTGCACTGTGCTGCAGGGCCGGGCCGTGGGTTTGACACGGAACGGTCTGGAAACTCTGAGTCTCGCCGCCTCCCTGGCTCGTGTCGGAGGAGCAGGTGCTCCTAGGCGTCCTGGGGAGGATGCACGTCGCTCCCCTCTCCCCTCTCTGGCTCTGTGGAGAAGCAGCAGGTAGGAGCTGCTCATTAGCAGCCGTCGCTAATTAATCATTCCCTAGTGACGTTCTGGGAGAGCCGCCCCGGCCGCCCAGGCCTGTCAGTCGCTCGCCTCTGCGAAGCAGCACACACAGGCTGGTCAAACTGTCCACAAAGGCTGCGAGGTCTTCACGGGGTCACTTAACTGAGGCAGGGATCATCGAGCAGGGCTGCAGGAGCCAGGGAAGCTCGGGCACTGGCCTTGCCGTCTCAGGGACCCCCAGGGCTGGCTTCGCCCCCAAATGTGGCCCTGGCAGCTAGAGTTGGTGGCAGGTGACCAGGGTACTGGGGAAGGCTCAGATAAGTGTCTTGAGTGGCCACCCCAGGACGACGCTTTGGTGTCGTGGAGAAGAGGCTGCACGAGGCTGAGGGGGCAGCATAAATCGGGCACAGAGCTGTGCGCATCGAGGGGCATAGCGGGGCAGAAAGTGGGGCCTGTGGACGAGGGGGCTGCCCTTGCTGGCTGCAGGCTCTGAACACAGGCCCAAGGGGCCTGCGACACGTTTGCATACGTCCCGGCCGCCCCTCCTCCTCTTCCTCTCATGTAGAATCAAAACACCCACTTGGAGATGCTGGTCTTCAGGGCAGGACCCTATCTGATAAATGTGCGGGAACAAGTTGGTGAAGCATCCAGTGCTGGGCTCTGGCGCTGGGGACACAGTCATGACCAGAGAAGGCCTGCGGGCCGGGTGGAGGCGCAGGCGGGAGGGACAAAGGGCGGGGGCCATGCTTCCAGACAGCGGGTGGGCTGCAGCGGTCAGGCTCGTGCCGGGATCCGCCGGGCTCTCCCACAGTGGGTTGTGCTCTGTCAGGGCTGTAGCTCTGGGGGACACTGTCCACCCAGGGAGCTTGAGCACATACGTGGGTGTGGATGGAGGCCAGCTGCGGGTGGAGGACATGGTCCACTCGGCTTGCAGAGAAAGACAAGTGCAGGCTCGAGGCATGGACCAAGGGCTCAGGAGCAGCGCCGGGCCGTGGAGTCGTGGAGGCCGTGGAGAAACACCCGGAGGCGTCACACCATCTGCCCTGCCGAGGACCTGCCCTCTGCCATGGGGGTCTCGCTTCAACAGGTAATTGGCTGGCTGCAGGCCTGCCGCCCCCAGGACAGGCCCAGTCTCAGGGGACAGCCAACTGTCCACAGCAGGGTGGGCAGATTTTCAGGATGATCGAGTATGACACAGACCACTCCCACGGAGCCCATGAGAGAGTAGAGGGGTGGGGAGAATGGTGGAGGGGAAGGGAAGGGGGGAGGGGAGGAGAGGAGAGGGAAGGGGAGGGAAAGGGAGGGAAAAAGAAGGGAGGGGAGAAGAGGGGAGGGGAAGAGAAGAAAGGGGAGGGGAGGGGAAGGGGAGGGGAAAAAAAGGGGAGGGGAGGGGAGGAGAGGGAAAGGGAGAGGGGAGGGAAGGGGGGAAGGAAAAGGAAGGGAGGAGAGAGGAGGGGAGGAGAGGGGAAAGGAGGGGAGAGAAAAAGAAGGGAGGGGAGAAGAGGGGAGGGGAAGAGAAGAAAGGGGAGGGGAAAAGAGGGAAGGGGAAGGGAGGGGAAAAGAGGGGAGGGGAAGGGAGGGAAAAGAGGGGAGGGGAAGGGAGGGGAGGGGAGGAGAGAGGAAGGGAGGGGAGGGGGAAGAAAGGGAGGAAAAGGGAAGGGAGGGGAAGGGGAGAGGAAGGGAGGAGAGGGGAAGAGAGGGGAAGGGAGGAGAGGGGAAGAGAGGGGAAGGGAGGGGAGGGAAGGGAGGGGAGGGGAGGGGAAGAAAGGGGAAAGAAGGGGAGGGGAAGAGAGGGGAAGGGAGGGGAGGGGAAGAGAGGGGAAGGGAGGGGAGGGGAAGAGAGGGGAAGGGAGGGGAAGAGAGGGGAAGGGAGGGGAAGAGAGGGAAGGGAGGGAAGAAAGGGGAAGGGAGGGGAGGGGAGGAGAGAGGAGGGGAGGAGAGGGGAAAGGAGGGGAGGGAAAGAGAAGGAAGGGGAAGGGAGGGGAAGGGAGGGGAAGGAGGGGAGGGGAAGAGAGGGGAAGGAGGGGAGGGGAAGGGAAAGAAGGGGAGGGGAAAGAAGGGGAGGGGAAGAGAGGGGAAGGAGGGGAGGGAAAGGGAGGGGAGGGAAAAAGAAGGGAGGGGAGGGGAGGGAGGGGAGGGGAGAGGTTTATTCCCAGTCACCTGCCACCCCAAAGGAAGGTTCTGAAGCCCCAAGCTCCCAGATTCAAGGATTCAGATTCAGATGGGGCAAGCAGGGACCCTCCCTCTTGCAGCTGGCTCTGCCCATCCTCCACTCCGATGTTGCTGCTACACAGCCTGTGGCCGTCGGCGATTGCCCGTTCAGAGGATCTCCACTACGCACAGGAAGCCGTGACCGTGAGCAGTCCACCCCGCCCCTGCACCCTCCCAATCCCATCTCTCATCTGCGGTCTGTCTCCGTGGGTTCTTGTAAGAACAGACTTTCAATGTGCCTCGGGTCTGGCTTCTTTCCCAAGGGGACGTTTTCTGGGTCCAGCCGCATCCTGGCATGTTTGGGCCTTCGGTCCTTTCTATGGCTGAGACACCGCTGTATTCTAATGAGCCTGGCTCGCCACGTTTGCCAAGTATCATGCAGCGCATCCTGCACGCAGTGCCAGCGTGGGCACTGAGAATGTCCCCTCTGCACTATGCCAGCATGGAGCTGGGCATGGCCCTGCAGACCCCCGCTGCTGACACCAGCCTTGAAGGGCCCACACTGTCCGCAGCAGGAGCCCCAGTTCTGTCCCCCAAGGTGTCCCCAGCTCTGCCCCCCAAGGTGTCCAGCTCTGCCCCCCAAGGTGTCCCAGCTCTGCCCCCCAGGTGTCCCCAGCTCTGCCCCCCAAGGTGTCCCAGCTATGCCCCCAAGGTGTCCCCAGCTCTGCCCCCCAAGGTGTCCCAGCTCTGCCCCCCCAAGGTGTCCCAGCTCTGCCCCCCAAGGTGTCCCCAGCTCTGCCCCCCAAGGTGTCCCAGCTCTACCCCCCAAGGTATCCCAGCTCTACCCCCCAAGGTGTCCCCAGTTCTGCCCCCCCAAGGTGTCCCAGCTCTGTCCCCCAAGGTTTCCCCAGCTCTGCCCCCCAAGGTGTCCCAGCTCTGCCCCCCAAGGTGTCCCAGCTCTGCCCCCCAAGGTGTCCCCAGTTCTGTCCCCCAAGGTATCCCCATATCTGCCCCCCATGGTATTCCCAGTTCTGTCCCCCAAGATATCCCAGCTCTGCCCCCCAAGGTATCCCCAGCTCTGCCCCCCACGATATCCCCAGCTCTGCCCCTCACGATATCCCCAGCTCTGCCCCCCAAAGTGTCCCAGTTCTGTCCCCAAAGTGTCTCCAGCTCTGTCCCCCATGGTATCCCTGGCTCTGCCCCCCCCCCGTGGTATCCCAGGCTCTGCCCCCCGTGGTATCCCAGGCTCTGCCCCCGTGGTATCCCAGGCTCTGCCCCCCGTGGTATCCCTGGCTCTGCCCCCCGTGGTATCCCTGGCTCTGCCCCCCGTGGTATCCCAGGCTCTGCCCCCCGTGGTATCCCAGGCTCTGCCCCCCGTGGTATCCCAGGCTCTGCCCCTCGTGGTATCCCGCTCTGCCCCGCCAAAACCATGCTCCACAGGACTCAGCAAACTCCTGGGGCCCCCTGGGATCTGACTGTGTCCCTTCCAGAGACGTCCACTAATGCATGTGTGGAGCCGCGGGTTGCCCTGTCCAGGGATGGCTGCTCTCGCTCTGCCACCTGCGAGGACGATACTTGGCCCGCGCGGCCTGGGGACGGGGGCAGGTGAGGGTCGCAGAGGTGGATGCTCTGAGCTCAAAGCCGAGCTGCGAGACCTGCTCTCTCAGTCATGGAAACAAACTCTGAGCATCTCCTCAGAGCCTCCCCTGGGGCCCTGGGCTGTGGAGGGTTCGAGAAGTCTCTGCTGTGCCAGGCGCGTGGTCTTTACAAGCCAACGCGTTTCCCAGGGTTGCTGACCCAGACAGCGCCTGCTCCACGTGCCCCCGCCACGCACAGTGTGGTGACGGCCGAGAGGGCCAGGAGTGACTGACGCGAGGCTCGTCTCGCCAGGGGTGACCCTGGTACCAGCCAGCACCCTCTGGAGACACTTGCCTCCCAGAGACATGGGTAGGAGCCCCCGTGTGGCCTGGCTCTCTTCCTTTCTGCACTCACCTCTGGTTCAGACCCTGGCCCACCGCCTGGCCCCCTCATGTCCAAAAGCACGTGGTCAGTGGCGTCCCATGACGTCTGAGAGCATGTGGTCAGTAGCGTCCCCGTGATATCTGAGAGCGTGCGGTCAGTGGCATCCCCGTGACGTCTGAGCGTGCGGTCAGTGGCGTCCCCGTGACGTCTGAGCATGTGGTCAGTGGTGTCCCCATGACGTCTGAGCGTGCGGTCACTGGCGTCCCACAGTGGCGTCCCCGTGACGTCTGAGCGTGCGGCCAGTAGCCTTGTGGAAGCGCCAGGCCCTGCCACACTTGCTCCTCCACAGGACATGTCATATTTCTGCTGTGCTATGCTGTGTAAATAAACGGATCCCGGAAGGGGATTCCAGGAGCCCCATGGGCTGCCAACCAGCATGAGTACAAGCTGCTAGGTGAGGTTCTGGTGTGGCATGTCCGGAAAGGAGCCTGGTGGTGCCCGGGGTGGAGCCCACACATCTGCATATAAGAGCATCCCCCGCTCTGAGAACGGGGGAGGACTCCAGGCAGCGTGCCCTGTCTAGACCACTCTGACGTGGAGAGGCCACCAGGTTGTGCTCCATGGCAAGGTTGTGTCTAGCTCGGGAAGGACAGAAGCCGTGTCCTGCTCAGGAGGCCCTCGGGATGCCTGGCCAGAGAGCCCAGGGGGGATGGGCCTGCAGGAATGAGGGACAACCACCCCTTCCTTCCCCCGCAGGCACAGGGTGGAGTAGGAGACAGACTGGCCGGCTGATTGGCCAGCTATGAGGACTGTGCTCGTGGGCAACAGGAGCAGAGGGACAGGTGACGCTTCCAGGCGGGGGACACCAGGGGCTTCTGAGGCGAGTCGGAGCTCAGGGTGCTGGGAGCACACAGACACCTAAAGGGAGCACCTCTGGGGGACGCGCACAGACAGACAGCTACACGGACAAGCAGCTGCTGAGACGAGGGCAACGTGGCGCTGTGGGTGCGTTTGCTTGGAAGGGGAGAAGCCGCGCACTAGACACGCGGGGCTCCAGGTCTCACGCTGGCTGCACACTAGACACGGGGATCCAGGTCTCACGCTGCGCGAGCACTAGGACACTCGGGGATCCAGGTCTCACGCTGGCCGCGCACTAGACACGCGGGGCTCCAGGTCTCACACTGGCCGCGCCACTAGACACGCGGGGCTCCAGGTCTCACGCTGGCCGCACACTAGAGACACGGGGCTCCGCGCAAGCAGAGCCCGGCAGGGGCACTGGGATGGCTCCTGCAGCTCCCCCAGGCTACCACTGACAGCTCAGAGTACAGGGTGGAAAAATCCCCAGGACTGCTTGGAGTAGACCCGGGGTCTGGGCCCGGGCCTACTACCCCGGGCCTTGGGAATGTGCTGGATCCAATCACTGGGGCATTAGCTACCTGCTCTTTTCTGGTGACAGCCAAAGAATCATCCTTCCACTTAACCGCATGCCCACATCCCTCGGAACTCAGGCTTGGTGGCATTTCATTACTGCGCCGGGAGACGAGCACTTTCTTCCATGTTTATTCCAAGTTTATTCCCGTCTAAATTATTAAGCAGACTGTTCAATAATGCAGGCTTCTCGGTGTCGATGGAAAAGCAGACACCATGTTTCAAAGCACATTGTCTTGCGGGAGCAGCCGGCCACGCAATTCCTTCCTCTCTGATCGTCGGCACGAGATCATCTGTTAATCCAGACGGAAGAGGTTTTTACTTGGTTAATAAATGAAGCGCCGCTCTGCTTTGTCAGGGCCAGACGCCACGGTCACGTTGCTCTTCTTCCTAAACAAAGCCTATCTCCATACTCCTTTGCAGTTGACAGGGGCTCCGGGACAAACGTTGACATGCCGATGCTTTGCAGACGGCAGCAGATACTGTCTGGCGGGAGAGCATTCGCACACCTGTGCGGCGTACACGGGCGCCATACGGACAGGTACGGAAGGCGCTCTGCGGCGCTCAGGAGAGAATTAACTTCCTGGGCTGACTGTCATTTCATCGAGTCGTCCGCGCACACCCTTCACGCTTCAGCAGTGAGGCTGGCTTGGGGCCACGGCCCGGCTGGGGCTTGGGACGGGCTCAAGGTCGAGGCAGAGGACTGGAGAAGGGAAACTTGCTTTGCCTGTGAATCAAGACTCCATAACATCTATGTTAATTAGGCTAAAATCCCACCCAGGAGCTTAGCAGGAGCCAGGGAGACAAAGTATGCTGCCCTGAGCCGCATGCTGTCCTGAGCCGCATGCTGTCCTGAGCCGCGTGCTGCCCTGAGCCGCATGCTGTCCTGAGCCGCGTGCTGTCCTGAGCCGCGTGCTGTCCTGAGCCGCGTGCTGTCCTGAGCCGCGTGCTGTCCTGAGCCGCGTGCTGTCCTGAGCCGCGTGCTGTGCTGAGCCCTGAGCTGCCCTGAGCCGCATGCTGTCCTGAGCCGCGTGCTGTCCTGAGCCGCGTGCTGTCCTGAGCCGCGTGCTGTCCTGAGCCGCATGCTGTCCTGAGCCGCGTGCTGCCCTGAGCCTTGAGCTGCATGCTGTCCTGAGCCGCATGCTGTCCTGAGCCACATGCTGTCCTGAGCCGCGTGCTGTCCTGAGCCGCGTGCTGTGCTGAGCCCTGAGCTGCCCTGAGCCGCATGCTGTCCTGAGCCGCGTGCTGTCCTGAGCCACATGCTGTCCTGAGCCGCGTGCTGCCCTGAGCCTTGAGCTGCATGCTGTCCTGAGCCGCATGCTGTCCTGAGCCACATGCTGCCCTGAGCCGCATGCTGTCCTGAGCTGTCCTGAGCCGCATGCTGTCCTGAGCCACATGCTGCCCTGAGCCGCATGCTGCCCTGAGCCACATGCTGTCCTGAGCTGTTCCTGAGCCACGTGCTGTCCTGAGTCACGTGCTGTCAGAGCCGCATGCTGTCCTGAGCCGCATGCTGTCCAGAGCTGCATGCTGCCCTGAGCCACATGCTGTCCTGAGGCGCGTGCTGCATTCCGACCAGAGCCTGCCCATAGGACCCCACAGCCACTCTAGGGGCCAAGCAGACAGCTGCCTGCCACTGGGGTGTGAACGTGCTGGCTGGGTTTTCTCAGTCTGAAACCTGAAGGATCTCCAGCCACAGAGCACACAGGGACCCGGCCAGAAAGATTGGGAGACCACGTGACTGGACCTTCCCACCAAATCACCTCTGTGTGTGTGTCTGTGTGTGTCCCTTTCTGTGTGTGTGTGTGTGTGTGTGTGTGTGTATGGGCATGTGTGTGTGTGTGCCTATATGTATACGTGTGTGTGTCTGTGTGTATATATGGGTGTGTATCTGTGTGTATGTTTCTGTGTGTGTCTGTGCATGTGTGTGTCTGTGTATGTGTATGTATATGTATGTGTGTATGTGTATATGTGTGTGTATCTGTGTGTATGTTTCTCTGTGTGTGTCTGTGTATATATACGTGTGTATGTGTGTGTGTCCGTGTGCATGTGTGTGTATCTGTGTGTGTCTGTGTATATATGTGTGTATGTGTGTGTCTGTGTGTATATGTGTGTGTTTCTGTGTGTGTGTCTGTGTATATATGTGTGTATGTGTGTCTCTGTATGTGTCTGTGTGTATATGTGTGTATGTATCTTGTATACGTACCTGTGTGTTTGTGTGTGTGTATCTGTGTGTGTCTGTGTATTTGTCTGTGTGTGTCTATGTATATATATGCATGTGTGTCTGTGTATATGCATGTGTGTCTGTGTGTTTGTCTGTGTGTGTGTCTGTATATGCATGTGTGTTTGTGTGTGTATGTGTGTGTATATGCACGTGTGTGTATGTATATATATGCATGTGTGTGTATATGCATGTGTGTGTGTCTGTGTGTTTGTCTGTGTATATCTGTGTGTATATGCATGTGTGTGTCTGTGTGTATGTTTCTCTGTGTGTGTCTGTGTATATATATTTATGTGTCTCTGTGTGTGCATCTGTGTGTGTATATGTGTGTGCATCTGTGTGTATGTTTCTGTGTATTTGTGTGTATGTTTCTGTGTGTTTGTGTGTGTGTCTGTGTGTGTATATGCGTGTGTGTGTCTCTCTGTGTGTGTGTCTGTATGTCTGTGTGTGTCTGTATGTCTCTGTGTGTCTGTATGTCTGTGTGTGTGTGTCTGTGTGTGTCTGTATGTCTGTGTGTGTGTGTGTGTGTCTCTGTGTGTGTCTGTATGTCTGTGTGTGTAGGGGCATCATTACTAACCAGGCATGGGCCACAGGAGTCGACAGGGCTGCACATCATCCGGCTCCTGGAGCCCACCTTGGAGTGGCCAGGGTGCCCGCTCTTTATCACCCTCTCCTCAGATGTACTACAGTTTGCCAACCTGCCCGCGTCTCCGTGAGGAGAAGAACCAGATTGCCCGGTGACGCGCGCCAGGACTGCTCACGCCGGGCGTCACCAGCCGCAGGACTTGGCTTTGCATTTTGCTGTGTGGGAACTGCCCGGTGACCCCGCAAGAACGGCCTGGCCAGGGAGAGGCACCCACCACCTCTGCACACAGAGCCGATTCCCGCCTCTGCATCTTACTTCAGCTGTCTGGGCTGGCAAGCCGAGCACAGACGTGAGGTCAGCCGCACAGGTGACCCGGCCATGGGAGTCAGCGAGAGGTTCGCAGGGGGAGGGGAACGCTGCGGCTGGCGATGTCTGACGTCTCTGTGCTTCTGGCTGCTCGCCCAGGCTCCCGTGGGTAAGTCCCCCGCTGGACTTGGTCTGTCACTGGCTCCCGCATGGCGTGTGGTCCAGGAGAAGCTGACGCGTCGCGGGTGAGACAGGAGTCGAAGGGAGAAGGTCATGGAGGTGCGTGGACAGCGCCCGCGTGTTGGAACTTCCTCTTTCAGGTGATCGCTCCTGGCGCCACACGGCCTGGCCTTGTTCTCAGGACAAGATGCCGCTGGCCACCCTTGGGGCTGCAGTGCCTCTCGGGGTCCCCCAGTCTGGGTAGAGAGCGTGTGTCTCACTGAGTAAAGGAAAACTAGCATTGGCCCCGCCCAGCCGGGAAAACATCCTTCACTGGGCACTGAGCCAGGCCTGAGCCGCTGCCCGGGCTGAAGAAGGTTCCAACCCCTGTGCCCACCGCAGCCTGGTGCGGGGCTCACGATCGCCCCAACACCTCTCCGTCGGGGTCCTTCTCTCCTGTCCGTCCCGAGTTCCTCCTCTGGGCCTGTCCTGAAATGTATTCAGGGACTGTTGGCAGCAAGCGGCTGCCTTTGTCTGGTGGCCCGGCCGAGCCGGACCCCACGGCCAGAGTCCCAACCGGGAGCCAACGCACGCCGACGTGAAACAGAACCGGCCAGCTGTGAGCGCCCATCCCTGCTGACCCCAGCACGGCCAGTCCTGGCCCGCGGGCAGAACGGCCAGCTCTGGAGCAGCACGAGACATTTGCCAGGGTCACTTCGGAGTCACAGGGCATCTGCCGGAGCTGGGGGCAGCGGGGCAGGGGATCTAGCGGTACTCAGCAAAGGGTCAGCTGCCCACACGCATTCACTGTGTGAGAGGAAGAGGAAGAGGCTGGAGAGGAAGATGCCCTGCGCGGACCATGTGGACAGCCACCAGGGCATCCATCTGCAGGCGGCCAGGGGAAAGTTCTGGAAAGGGTTTGGGTACCTCTCTTGGGGATAGAGATAGAGGGACTTCCCAGGCCTCTCCCACCAGCGAATGGACAGGAGTCAGGCTTGGACCCAAGGGCGGAACAGAAACACCGAGAAAGGGGCTGGTGACCAGGCCCACGGCAAATGGAGCGGCAGCATGGGAGGGAGGCATCCCAGGGGAAACAGCCAGCAGCTGCGAGGGATGCGGGGCGGGTGGCGGGCCCAGATCCTGCTGGAACAGCAAGGGGCCCCTGAGGGGCAGAGCCAGGCTGCGCGTGCTGGAGGGGGAGGGCGGAGGGTCAGCGCGGAGCCCAGGAGGGCCCGGCCCTGTGGCTCTGTCCGCGGGGCCGACAGAGGAGTCTGTGGAGACGCGTCCACCGCTCAGGTCCTGAGCAGGACGCACTGCACAGAAGGGCTCGCCCCGGGCAGGACGCGGGCTGTGAGGGCCGGAGAATAAGCACCAAGCTCTGACGTTAGCCAACACGAGCTGCCTCACCAGAGCCGCGGGGAGGACGGGGTCCAGGGGACGGCGTCGACAGAGACCACATTCAGCAAGCTGGAGGCTGTGCCCACTTCATTCTGACTGGAAGATGGGGCGGCTACTAAATGCACCATGTGTCACCTTGCCTGCAAGGAGGGGGACACAGGGACAGAGTGGATAGACTCCCCAGGACACAGGAGCAGAGCGGCCACACGTGGTCCTCATGTTTGCAGCGACTGGCACTTCAGCCTCCTCCCGGCAGGAAGGAAGGCTGTGCGGGTGCCCTGAGGGACCGTCCGAAGCCCACGTGCTCGCATGACACGACCCACTGAGCCTGCCACCCTGAGCCCTCCCGGGGCTTCACACACGCACACGCATATGCACACGCACACGCATATGCACATGCACACACATGCACACACACATTCCCTTTCCCTCACGGTCTGTCTGGCCCAGGATGCCATGGATCCAGTTGGAATTCTCTGGAAAATTTTGCAAGATCAACCTCGCTCATCCTGGAACCTTGGAAGCTTCCCACACAGCAGCCATCTCTGGGCTGTTCATTTTTCATTTTGATTTTTTTTCAATAGTTGCTGCTAATTGTGAGTTCACTGTCTTCAGTTTTCTCAAGTTGTTCAGAAAACGCTAATTTCGCTTCAGGACATTTGCCTACAGAGAGGGCGGAAGAGCCACTGCTAACATCCCCTTTGTGTGCTGTGTTGAACCTCTGGTCGTTTGTTGGTCTTCGTGTTTCTGCTGACATTGACAGCACATCCGTGCACCCTGCTCTGCTAGACGTGTGAGTCTAGGAAGCAGAAGTAGCTCATCTTCCCAAAGAACAAACTTCAGGTGCACTGACTTTCATCTGCAGTCAACCAAATTTTGCCTAATGGATTTTGCTCTGCCTGTTTCTTCCTATGTTTTTTTTGGGGGTGGGGTGGCTTTGTGTTTTCCTTTTCAGACCTCCTTAGGGAAAGGATCCTTTCAAAGTATGAGTTTCCTCTAAATGGGCTTTACTGAACCCCACAGCTTTGGATCTGTGGTAGTTTCCTTAATTTTGCTCAACTGACAGATTTTCTGACGTGTGCTTCTAAGCGCGAGGGGGCTGACATGTGTGGGGAGTCGTACACGTGAAGTCTCATGTGCTAGAAGGCTGACACATGAAGACCCACACATGAGGAGGCCAACATGTGAGCCCCATGTGCTGGGGTTTCTCATATTCCTTCAAAATTGAGTCTTGGTTTTGCTCTATGGTAAGGACACACGGTCTGAATGATTTTAAACATGACATGTCCGTAGTGCCTGTTGGTCCGTTGTGTGATCTGTTGGCATAAATTCTGCATTGGAAGTTAGCAAAGCCGACTCCAGGCCTGGCAGAGCTGTGGGTAGCGCCGTGGGCACCATAAGGGTTTGCTAAGGTACCATCAGGACAGCATGCCCAGGCTCCACCCCTGTAGTCACTTTGTTCCAAGAGCAACCTTGGCAACTTTCTTTGGCTTGTGTTTGCGCATATCTGACTGCTGGTCTCCGAGGGCCCAGGGAGGGGAGCCTGGGACTTGGCAATCAGCCAGACACCCAGACCACTTCCTGCCCGATCACCCCTCTTGTCTCAACTCGTTCTATGGGTTTACTTCTTGACACTTCATTTGAGTCTGCATAGATCCCCATTGGCTCTTCTGTTCAGCATGTGACCAAGGAGAACAAGTTCAGCTCACCAACTCACTCAAACACTCTCAAGCGCGGCCCCACAGAAGAGCCGCTCATCCTTATTTAATGTCTCGCAAGCACCCCACGCCATGTTATCCTTGGCTAATTCAAAGAGGATCCACATTCATACATTACATGCATTTCTCTTGCAAACGCATTATTGGCATTAAACTGAACTGATTAGTACCATTATTTTTACAGTAAAATTAACACAATCTATGAAACAGCAGAATACAAACCTGTGGTCTGAAGGTGCGTTGGCTTAGAGTGACTATAGGACCCCACCAGGGAGACGGTTACAGCAGAAGGCAGCATGAGGAGGCAGGGCGGTGGTCACACCACATGCTCAGGAAGACCCAAGGGAAGGGCACATTGTTCACACGTCCAAGCACGGAACCAGCTCTCTGCGTCTCACCCACCCGCACGGAACCAGCTCTCTGGGTCTCACCCACCCGCACGGAACCAGCTCTCTGGGTCTCACCCACCCGCACGGAACGGCCCCGCCCACCATGGGCTGGGTCTTCCCCCATCGTAGATGATGACCGTCCACAGGTGACTCAAGGGTCCTTCAGAGGCGTGTCTCGAGGCTCAGCTCTCAGTGGTTGACACCTCCTCTTGCCAGTGCAGCTGCGTGTGACACGTACCGCATGGACTTATTCACCTTCGGCGCGGAGCATCACTTCACACGTGCAAATGTGAGTTGTTCCACGGGCTCAAGTGTTTGCATCCTTACCTAATGTAGTGTCTGAGAAAGAGTGACACCTTCAGGAGGTGGAGCCTGGCCGCAGGAGGCCGGCTGGCCCCTCCCTCTTCCGCCAGCAGTCTGCCCGTGAGTCCCTGCTGGCTCGTCCTGCGTCCATGGTGACGGGCGCTGCCTGAGTCTCCTCTAGTTTCTGGTGCTGCCAGACCTTTTCCACCATAATGGTTGTATCTCCCCCATCTCCCTTTTCTCCCCTTAAGTTGTGTCTGAGTCTGTCTCACAGCAGGAAGAGTAGCTGTGACAACTGCTTCTTTTTTTGGGGGGGGGGGTGAGTTCACGTCCTTCTGCTCTGTCTCGGAGGCATTTCCCAAAGCACCCTACAGCCCACAGACCCTGGTGCTTCTATGAGCACGTCTTGTGCTACTTTAAGTCAGGTTCATGCATATCTCAGCTTGGGTTACATGGACTCTTGTCCTTCTTACTCTCTCCAGACATAGGAGCCTGCAGCTCCCCCTTCTCCAGCTCTAACCAGAGCAGCTGGGCTGAGCTGAAACAGGGGAGGGAGGGAAGGAGAGAGGGAAAGAGAGAGGGAGTCACAGTGGGTGACTTTGGCATCTCCTGCTCTCAGCCGAGTCCCTTGTTGTCCCCTGTTATGAAAGAGAATTCAGGACAACAGGAGAGTATGGCTGGGGTGTGACTGGCATATGGTCAGTATGTGTTTGGCATGTGGCTGGTGTGTGACTGGCGTGTGGCTGGCATGTGGCTGGCATATAGTTGTCATGTGGCTGGCGTGTGCCTGGTATGTGGCTGGCATGTGGCTGCTCTGTAGTTGCCATGTGGTTGGCATATACTTGGCATATGGATGGTGTGTAGTTGGCATGTGGCTGGTATGTAGTTGGTATGTGGCTGGCAGTGGCTGGCATGTGGCTAACGTGTGCGCAGGGTGATGCCTGTCTGCCACAGCCTCAGGAAGGGACCTGCAGGGAGCTTTCAGCGGAAGTGCTCAGGGCCTGGTGGAATCAATGGTTCTCCTCAGTCATGGTTTGCATATGAAGAGAGGCACCGCCTTTGTTTACCCATCTCAGGATGAAAGTTCCTGAAATATTTAAAAGTATTGATTCTGCATCCCCAGCATATTAAGAGGGAACGAAAAGTTATTCATATCCTCATTTTGTCACTTGCAAAAAGGGCTCAAGGGATGCACAGGGTTTCCTCATTGTCATCTGCAAAACCACAGACTGCAAACCCTTTCGGCCCTCTCAGCTAAGCAGCGGAGTGACTGAGCGCTTGGAACAGCTCCCCAAGCCTTCAGCGAGGAGGGAGCCCACGCTGTGCAGGGCCCTGGTGGCCACTCTGTGACAGAAGGGGCAGAGGGTGCTGAGGGAGGGGTGCGTGGCGGGGAACAGGAGGCTTGCAAGCCAGAAGGCCACTGCAGGTGCGGCTGCAGGTATAGACCTGCGGACGTGGGCCACAAGCATGTCCTCAGGTGCAGACCTGCAGGCCACAGCAGGTACTGCAGCCTATAAGAGGAGCGGTCTCCGGAGCCCCCCTGCTGGGTACCAGCTTCCTTCTCACGGAACAGGACAATCGTCCTAGGCATGCCGCCTGCAGAACTGCACAGCGGTGCATTGCAGCGCCTGCAGCCCCTTGCAGGCCTCTCTGCTGAGCTCTGGGAGCCCGCGGACTAAGTCAGCGCCCATGCTCACCCTCCCTGTCCGCTGGGCGTGCCCCCATCATGCTTCAAATGCGAGCTGTCCCCACAGGCTCATGCGTTTGAATCCCTCCTTAGTCGTGGTTTGGGACGGTCATGGCACCCGCGGGAGATGAGCCCTGCTGAGGGAAGGCAGTCGCATGGGTGGGTTTTGAGGTTGGGTAGCCCCACCCTGTGTCTGCTTTGCAGTTCACAGTGTGCAGCTAGTTCTCTCGGCACAGCCGCCTCCAGCTTCTGCAGCCAGACGGGCCTTTCCTGCCCTAAAGGACCGTATCTCTCCTCTGGAACCATAAGCTGAACACATCTCCCTTTGCTCCCCGTAAGTTGCTGGAGTCTGTGTTGTCTCACAGCAGTGCAGAGAGTAGCCGGGACATCCACTCCAGCCCGAGTCAGACACAGGCGTGTAGCAGCACCGGACGCTAGGACTGGACAGCTAGACACAGACATGCAGTGCACCGGATGCTAGGACTGGACAGCTAGACACAGGCGTGCAGTGCACCGGACGCTAGGACTGGACAGCTGGACACAGACGTGCAGCGCATCGGACGCTGGGACTGGACAGCTAGACACAGACGTGCAGCGCATCGGACGCTAGGACTGGGCAGCTAGACACAGGCGTGCAGCACATCGGACGCTAGGACTGGACAGCTAGACACAGACGTGCAGCACATCGGACGCTGGGACTGGACAGCTAGACACAGACGTGCAGCGCATCGGACGCTAGGACTGGGCAGCTAGACACAGACGTGCAGTGCATCGGACGCTAGGACTGGGCAGCTAGACACAGACGTGCAGTGCATCGGATGCTAGGACTGGGCAGCTAGACACAGACGTGCAGCACATCGGACGCTAGGACTGGGCAGCTTGCCCATTAGTGCCCAACCCCAGGGCAGGCTGCAGCAGGACTGGGCAGCAGCAAGACAAACGTAATGCCTGACTGAGCGGGTGCAGCATGCACCACTCAGTAGCGTCCCACAGAACCCAGATGACACACACACCAATGACAAGCAGCCTGCGGCCTGTAAGGGGTTCCTGACCCCACAGCGTGGTCGGACCTTTCTCAGAGGAGGCCGTGTGCCCGCTGGCCCACCAGCAGATCCGTGCAGTCCAGCTCTTCCTACACATCCTTTCCCATCATTCCTCACACTACTCTGATGCCGGCCTTCCCTTCCGGCTGCCCATCGGTCAGCAGGAGCCGAGGAGCCCCCAGGTGCGGCAGGAGCCCCAAGAGTGACTGACACATCAGGGTGGCTCTTGGCCTTTCAGCCTGGGGTCGCCACAAGCCTCGGGGTCTCAGAATCCCTCGGGTAGGACCCTCCTGTTCCTCTCCACTGTGGCACTTGTCACGAGCTGAGGCCAACCCTCTCCCTGTGTGTCGCACAGAGGGCCTGACGCAGTCCCCGCATGTCCTCCTGCGGCCCCGCAGCACACAGCCTGATGCTCCCAGGCACAAGCAGAATGAACGGACGGTGCGGCCTCTCCCAAGCAGCTCCTGCGCCTCTCGTCTCCCCCAAAGCCGAGGTACAGCGCTGCAGTGAACTCTGACCTCTGGCCTGATGAGACCCTCCAGGACATCGCCCGGCCTGACCCCACAGGCTCAGCCCCCACCCTTAGCGCATCCCTGGAATGAGCGCCACCGCCTCTGTGGCTCCCTGGGCCGCACCAGACTGACTGTCTCTATTCCCTCAACAGCGCTCTCGGGTTAGAAGTCCTGCACCTCCTCCATTAGAGCCATTTACTTCTGATACTATTTATATAACATTTTAGATTCCGTCTTTTAATTGTTGGATTCTACATAAAAACAAACTTGATATTTACCTTCTTCCAGCAATTGCTGTGGATGCGACTCATTAATTCCAATCATTTTTCTTTGACCTTTCTGAAGTTTCACCTCATCAAATACGTTGCATCCAAACAGTGAAGTTCTCGTCTTCCAGCTCTGCTGACCCGCCCCCTGCCCCAGCATGCTGTCCAGGGGACCCCAAGTCCAGCTCTGCCGACCCTGCCCCCTGCCCCAGCATGCCTGTCCAGGGACCCCAAGTCCAGCTCTGCCGACCCGCCCCCCTGCCCCAGCATGCTGTCCAAGGACCCCAAGTCCAGCTCTGCCGACCCGCCCCCTGCCCCAGCATGCCGTCCAGGGACCCCAAGTCCAGCTCTGCTGACCCGCCCCAGCATGCCATGCAGTGTTCCCAGGTTGGGGCTAAAAATGCAGCCACTAAAAATGTGAAAGTGTCACCAAACGTGACACAGTCACATGGGCGATGTCCCACCCCCACATCACAGAGCACGGGCTGCCAAGTGTTTTCTTGAACAAACACCAGTGTCTTCTGAAGGCGTCTGTGGCTCCTGAAGAGGTGGTTAGCGTGGCTCCTCTGATGTGGTCAGACACCGGCAGCTCGTCTTACACCAAGATGGAGGCGGCACACGGCCACACAGCGATCCGAGTGCTCGTCCTAACAGTCTCGATAGCAGGTGGCCAGCGCAGAGACGCCTGCCGTCCTTTCCTCGGTCCCCTGCTGGGCTTTGCTGGGCTCAGGCGTGACACAAGTGAACACATGCACTGCCTGCTCTGCGTGGAGTCGCTTCTGACGTGTATCGTCCTGCACATGTGCTAACTGGGTTTCTACCACTGAGTAACATCCCACCGTCTTCACCACTGTACAGTTCATCACCAGCCATTCCGTATTCGACTTGTTTCTCCTCCGCTTCTTAGATTTGGGGTTATCTTTTTCTTCAGTTGCCTATGAATAGCAGGGGTACAAACATTCTTACACATGTCTTGGTGTGACATACGGCTCTCCCTCTGCTGGGGAAACACATAGGAGTGGTCTTGCTGGGTCCCGTGGTCTGCTGGGTCCTGTGGCTTCGCGTGTCCCATGATCGACATGTGATCTATGCCTTGTTCAGTGAACTCACTATGTCTGCTGCAACTCATCTGTAGACTCAGATCACCCAAAAAGCACTTTTCTTTTGCTTCCTTTTTTTTAATCCACTGGTGCTATTCTCTCGTATAACTGGAAGGAATGGCTATCCCACCCTTCCTCCTGCTCCTCAGGGGAACTTTTCCGAAGTTTTAGCAGTAAGAAGTTAGCTGTGGGAATCCTTGTTGGTGGTTGATCTCTGCTTCAGGAAAGGTCTTGCAACGTGGCCCCCCGGACGGCTCCGCACGTGCCCCCCCCATGCAACTCACGTGCCAGGGTGCAGGTGCCGTCATCCCCGCCCCGTGGGGTTTTCCATGGATGCCCTACTAGGATTTGATTTTGCAGTTCTGTCTCTCTTCCTATTGTGAGAGGGCTTTGATGCTGACAGTATGAGGGGCTCAACCTGCAGCTGTGATTATGTCTAATCAGAAAATCCCGTGGCGCTTCTCCCCCCATCCTCCTGGTGTGACGCCCCACGGTTAGCCTTCCGGGGGCCGCACTTGAACAGTGGCCCAACCCTGCCTTCCAGGGGCCTCGTGAGATCCAGGCTTGGTCTGAGCAGTGCCATGCTCGAGGTGTCCCACAAAGCCCATGCAGCCCCGGCGTGACACGGTGAGGGGTCTTACGAGCTCGGTCCTAGAAACTGGCCTTGGGTCGCTGGAGATCTCAGAAGAGAGTTCTCGCGGGGTTTCTTGGTAGTTCCTGCCACAGGCTGTTATACAAACCCCCGGCTCTCACCTACCCCCTTCCCCCCCTGCCCGCACAGTGATGGAGAGTCTGCCCAGGCCATTTGGCCTGAAGACCTTCAGCTAGGATCTAAATGAACCTTTTCTCTCCACAAGGTTGTCTCACTCAGGTAATTCGTTATAGTCTTCAAATCTGAGCCCGAGAAGTTTCTTTGCACAACACAGTGTTGGCATCACTTCCTCGAGCCTGTCGGCAGCGAGCTCAGCTTTGGCAGTGACTCCTCCGTGGCCTATGTGGAGATTCTCCACGGAGGCCCCATGCATTCAGGGCACAGAACGAAGTAAGCCTGCGAGACATCGCACTTCCTCGTGCGTCTCTTTCGGTGCTTTGCACCTTTCTGGGGATTTATTCTGATAAAGTCGGAGTTTATGTAAATGAAGATCTGGCCTCCTCTCCCTGGGCTTCTGGTGCTTGTGAATCAATAACTCTTGATGTCTAATCATTTGCATTTCCTTTTCCTTTTCCCGGACACTATTTTTAGAAGTCTATTAAATTACTAATCTTTTCAAAGAGTGACTTATTGTTGTGACCATCTTTCTGGTTTTTTATTGTGTTGGATATAGTTCTGAGTTCTTATTTTTTATGCTCACTTCAGGTTAACTTCGCCATCTTATGAGACCCTGAACTATTTATTTATAAGTTTTTATCTTACATATGCACATGGAGAGCTGTAAATTCTCCTCGAAATGTCCATTATCTGCATGCCAGTGGGTTTTGTTATGGGAATCAAGAGACCACCTCACTCCCTCTGTGACTTTTTCTTCAATTCATGGGTTATTGGGCAATGTGCTGCTCAATTTTAAATATTTCAGGTTAAGCTTCTCATTGCTATTTACTTATAATTTAAGATCTTATGACTGGGCATATATTCTATCACATTTTAATCCTTTTCTATGCACTAATGCTCTCTTTACAAAATGGTGTCTTGGTTTCTTCTCCTGACGGCGTAATATAATGCTATAATACAGAGTGCTAAAATACTCCGACAGTCAGAATTTAAGGGAGAAAGGATTTATTTTGGCCCTAGTTTCCAGGGTACAGTCCACCATAGGGGACAGTGAGAGAAAGAAGTTGTTGGTCACTTCACATCTACAGTCGAGAAGCAAAGAGCTTGGATGCTTCTACTCAGCTCACCTTCTCATCAAGACAGTCCAGGATCCTTGGCCAGGCTCCTCCTCACCGCAAGTAATGTAATCAAGATGCACGGCAACCCCCAGACCCTTCTCCTAGGCGACTCTAGATCGCACATTGGCAATGGAGATGCACCATCACGTCCAGATGCATCTATTGTGAAGATTCCCTGCAGATCTGAAAAGACGCATGCCCTGTGGTTGTGGGCTGTGGAGTCCTCCAGACACCACTGCAGCTGCACAGTCCTCTAGATACCCAGTACTGCGGCTGCAGAGTCCTCCAGACACCCAGTATTGCGGCTGCACAGTCCTCCAGACACCCAGCACTACAGTTGCACAGTCCTCCAGACACCCAGCACTCAGGCTGCACAGTCCTCCAGACACCCAGCATGGAGGCTGCACAGTCCTCCAGACACCCAGCACGGAGGCTGCATAGTCCTCCAGACACCCAGCACTAAGGCTGCAGAGTCCTCCAGACACCCAGCACGGAGGCTGCACAGTCCTCCAGACACCCAGCACTGTGGCTGCACAGTCCTCCAGACACCCAGCACTGTGGCTGCAGAGTCCTCCAGATACCCAGCACTCAGGCTGCACAGTCCTCCAGATACCCAACACTCAGGCTGCACAGTCCTCCAGACACCCAGTACTGCAGCTGCACAGTCCTCCAGACACCCAGTACTGCGGCTGCAGAGTCCTCCAGACACCACTGCGGCTGCAGAGTCCTCCAGACACCCAGCACTGAGGCTGCACAGTCTTCCAGACACCCAGCACTCAGGTTGCACAGTCCTCCAGACACCCAGCACTGCAGCTGCACAGTCCTCCAGACACCCAGCACTCAGACTGCACAGTCCTCCAGACACCCAGCACTCAGGCTGCACAGTCCTCCAGACACACAGCACTCAAACTGCACAGTACTCCAGACACCCAGCACTGCAGCTGCAGAGTCCTCCAGACACCCAGCACTGCGGCTGCAGAGTCCTCCAGACACCCAGCACTGAGGCTGCACAGTCCTCCAGACACCCAGCACTCAGACTGCACAGTCCTCCAGACACCCAGCACTCAGGCTGCAGAGTCCTCCAGACACCCAGCACTCCGGCTGCACAGTCCTCCAGACACCCAGCACTGCAGCTGCACAGTCCTCCAGACACCCAGCACTGCAGCTGCACAGTCCTCCAGACACCCAGTACCTGATTCTGGTCACAGTTTTCCCAGTGTTCCAGAAACACAGATTTTTGACCCGACTGGTCTACGCACCACCAATACACTCATGAGGATCTGAACATCCCCCTCCCTTCTGTCCCTTGAGAGCCTGTGCTGTTAGGTGGGTGTCGATGAGAGAGAGCACAGAGTCTCCCTTAAACCCACCATGTGATTGCCATGTCTCCTCCTGTGTGGTGACCCGTGTCCCTGCTACCCGTGTCTCCTGCTCAGAGGTGACCTGTGTCCTCTGCTCAGGGAAAAGGTTATTACTGTAAAGTTTGGCGAGGAAAAATGTGAGGCGAGCTTGAAAAGACTGCAGACAGTGGTGGCTGCTGCGGAAGAGATTAGCGCCATTAGTGAACCAGCACCTACTACTCGTTTGGACAATAGAAGAGGCTGCATCCATTAGAATTCTTTTGGAAGGAAAGAGCTGAAGGTCACAGTTTCAAAGGAAAGGTCTGTTTAGAGAGATACACCCAGCTTGGCACAGAGAAGCTGAGCCAGCTGTGACGTGAGGTGGCCAGTCTCCAACCCAGGTTATAGCACACTTGACGATGTACGCATGGTCCCGTTTTAGAAGCATTAAAGATGCAAGAAAGGGGGATGTGCAGCCTTCTCCATGACTCAGAGAGCGGGTGGAGCCAGGCAGTATGTATGGGAATTGGAAATCCAGAGAAGAGGCCCAGGGAGGACATTTTGGGCTGGAGTTGAAGCCTGAATTACTGTTGAGACTTGAGGAAGTTAGAGCTGCCAGATCCAATAAGGGACAGGTGTCAAGGAGAGCTGCGCGCCACAGGAGAGCTGCGCGCCGCAGGAGAGCTGCGCGCCGCAGGAGAGCTGTGTACCGCATGAGGAGCCACCCGAGACACGGCGTGTGCTGAGGAAGCGGCACTGGAGGGGAGGAAACAAAACTCTTTGGAGCTGAGATTATTTTTGCAGGAGACTCGTGCTGGATTAGGGATTTGAGGATCTGGAGTTTATCCTGTGTTGCAGTGGCCTGCATGGTTGCTGATAAATGGCCATCAAACGGCTTAAGGGAACAAGGGTTTATTTTCTCTTAGGATTCCTGGTGCAGCTCAGTCCAGCCACGGGAGAGCACGCGCCCACACCTTCCTCACCTGTAGACTCTCCAAGATGTTCCCCCTGCTCAGCCTTCGGTGGCCGGTCGACACCTGACTCTGGCTAGCACACACCTGCGAGCTGGCTGAGGCCAGGGTCCCATCTGCCCCGGCCTGGCCGTCTCCTTCGGCGACAAGCCAGAGCTGATGGCTGCAGATCTACAGAGCGCTCTGGGTCCCCTCCTGGCCAAACGCCCCTCCTTGGTCATCACTCTCTCCAGCACTGGGCAAGCAGGGCCCTCAGGTGCTTTTCCATTACAGAGACTGCCCCAGAATCCCAGTTAAACAGACCGCAGCTGTGCTGGCGATGGCAGGACCGAGCCAAGCGTCTGGCGTGGGAACATTCCAGACTGGCTGGTCTCAGAGGGGGAGCTTACAGCAACTGTCCCTGCGCTGGTGCAACCGAGAGTCGCACGCCAGCGGTGTCCTGCATGCTGCCGATGGCCAAGGAGGGACCTGCGACCCGCCTGCTCCAGGGAAGGACCCAGCTGGTGGGTCCTCAGCCACTGCATGAGGCCAAAGGAAAGGGGATTCCACCCAGCGAGACTCCAAAGGCACAGAAAGGACAAAGCTGCCCAGCTGCTCACTGCCCAGTTTTGCAGCGTGTCCTGAACTCAGAGCTGCCTTTGCTTTTCCTAGATGAACGCCTGACCCCTGGCCACCCCCCCTTGCCAGCCTCCCAACCGGGCCCCTAAGACCTGGCTCTCGAGTCTTGCTCCTGGTTGGTGTGGACCCTGAGCCGTGGGGCCAGGCTCCGGTTGGTGTGGACCCTGAGCCGTGGGGCCAGGCTCCGGGTTGGTGTGGACCCTGAGCTGTGGGGCCAGGGTCCGCCTGGGATGGACCACGCTGGACAGGGAGCAGTGGGGGAAGCACAGCCTGCTGGAGCCGCAGGGCGGAGTCTCTCCCACCAAGCTTCAGCCCCTCCTTCTCTGAACTCTTGAAACAGGGTCCGCCTATGTCGCTCAGGCTGGTCCTGAGCATCCGTCTTCTTCTTCATCCCTCGGGTAGCTGGAATCACAGGTCTGCGTCACCAGGCTGACTAGAGTGTCAAGCCTTAGCCTGGCTGCTGGGGCTGGGACCTTATGGGTGTTTGTGGGTGTAGATGCCTAAGGAACCCACCAAATGAACACACCCTGAATTTAGGGTGGGCTCTCAACCTAATGACTGGCATCCTTGGGGGAGTCATCTATAGAGGCACTCAGAGAAGGGAGTATAAACAAAGGAGGAGGCTGAGCAGACCGTCGGTCACCACGCCGGGGGCTGCATCTGAAGGGGGCAGCAGAGACCCTCCTGAGGCTGGGTCTGATCTGAGGCTTCCAGACAGGAAGAGGTTAAGTCTCCATCAGTGGTCACAGCACCCAGGAAGCAGGCGGGCTGTCCACCAGCATTTCTCACGTTTTGTGAGGGCATCTGCTGGACATGCCACAGTCAGGACCAGAACTGAAGGGAACCACTGAAGTGGGATGGGGAGACAGCGGCGTGGCCCTGCGGAGCGACATGGTCTCATGCTCTTTCGCCAGGCTCCTGACCTGGCTGCAGGAGGAATTTGGAGGTTTCTGCCCGCTTCTGTTCCATCACCTGTCAAAACTTCCCACAGGAGAAGGAGGGTGAACAGGGAAAGTCTCTTTTACCATTGCGCAAAGCGCTCGGATCACTTGGATCCTGAGATTGCCCCAGAGCCCTAAGCACGGCTGTGCTGGGACCTCAGACAGCCTGTTGGGATCAAACCAAGACGGCATGGGCAAGAGCCCATCCTGCCAGGGGACCCGTGCACTGCCCACCACACACCACACACCACACCACACACCACACCACACACCACACCCACACACCACACACCACACACCACACTCCACACCACACCACACACCACACACCACACCACACACACCACACTCCACACCACACCACACACCACACACCACACTCCACACCACACCACACACCACACACCACACTCCACACCACACACCACACCCACACACCACACACCACACACCACCACACACCACACTCCACACCACACACCACACACCACACCACACACCACACACCACACCACACACCACACACCACACCACACCACACACCACACACCACACCACACACCACACACCACACCATACACCACACTCCACACCACACACCACACTCCACACCACACACCACACTCCACACCACACACCACACACCACACCACACCACACACCACACTCCACACCACACACCACACACCACACCACACCCCACACCCCACACCACACCATACACCACACTCCACACCACACACCACACACCACACACCCCACACCACACACCACATTCCACACACCACACACCACACCCCACACCACACACCACACCATACACCACACCATACACCACACTCCACACCACACACCACATTCCACACACCACACACCACACCCCACACCACACACCACACCATACACCACACACCACACCACACACCACACCATACACCACACACCACACCACACATCACACCACACACCACACTTCACACCACACCACACCACACCACACACCACACCACACACCACACCACACACCACACACCACACCACACACCACACCACCACACCACACACCACACACCACACCACACACCACACCACACACCACACCACACCACACACCACACCACACACCACACCACACACCACACACCTCACCACACTCCACACCACACCACACACCACACCATACACCACACCACACACCACACACCACACCACACACCACACACCACACCACACACCACACCACACACCACACTTCACACCACACACCACATCACACCACACACCACACACCACACCACACCACACACCACACTTCACACCACACCACACATCACACACCACACACCACACACCACACACCACACTCCACACACAACACCACACACCTCACTCCACACCACACCACACACCACACACCGCACCACACACACTATGCACCGCACCATACACACCACACACTTCACCATATACCACACACAACCACACCACACACACACTACACACCGCACCACACCCCACTTCACCACTCCCCACACTTCACCACACACCATACATCATATCACACACTGCACTACACACCACACACCACACCAAACACTTCACCAAACCACACACCACACACCACACACCACACACCACACACCACACACCACACCACACACTGCACACCACACACCATGCACACTGCACCACATGCCACACCACAGCTCGAGCACACACACGCACATGCACATACACACCATACAACACACACCACAAAATACACAATGCACCACGCACACACACTACACACATACATATGCATATCACACATGCCACACTCACCACAGAAATTTGTATTACACATATATATACTCACCACACATATACACCACATACACCACACCACACACACTACAACACACGTATACATCACACCACACACATATGCACACCACACAAACTTGTATCACACACATATACACATACAAACCATACTACATCATACTGGACCATACACACCTATACACACATGCATGCACACACCTGTACACACATACATGCACACACGCGTATATACACTGACTTGAACAACATGGTGTCAAAGCAAAGCGAAGAGATGTTTTCCCTAGAAGCAAGGTTCTGGCTCTGGGGAAATTGACATGTCCACAGAGGTGGCACACACGTGCTGGGAGCCAATGCTGGGCCCTGCAATTAGATGTGACACCCCACAAGGCCAGGACAGCCCTGCGCACGCGTCACCCGGCTCTGCACGCTCAGGAGCCAGTGGGCAGAGCCAGGCCTGGGTGGGCAGATGCGTGTTAGGGTGGCCTCCGGGACCCCTGGGCTGACTCGCTCCTGCAGAGCTGGACTCGAGCAACCTCAGCAGGGAGAGGAAGGTGCCAGGGCGGCCTGGGGGCTCTTGTGAGCAGCCCGTGGGCTCCCCGCAGGACCCCGTCGGCCAGCAGCCATGGTGACTGACGGTGACAGCAACTGGGATGCTTCTTTCTTCTCATGAATCGAAACCCAGAGCCACAGGTTGGGGCTCCAGGCATCCAGTCAGCAGCCTGCTAACTAAATTTTTGATGAATTCAACTGTAAAATATTCACGGCCTGGAAATCTACACTATGATTCATATTTTTCCCATTTTTTTCTGTTTGGTGTTGTAAATGCAGCATTAGCTATGGGTCATGAGTACAACCACAGTCTCTGCAGAGCCAGCGCCACAGCTCAGAACCAGAACCAGAACCAGAGCCCCACAGCCCAGAGCCCAGAAACCAGAACCCAGAGCCCAAGAGCCCAGAATCCACAGCCCACAGCCTAGAATCCACAGCCCACAGCCCGCAGCCTGCAGCCCAGAACCAGAACCCAGAGCCCAGAACCCACAGCCCACAGCCCAGAACCCAGAACCCACAGCCCACAGCCCACAGCCCAGAACCCAGAACCCACAGCCCACAGCCCAGAGCCCAGAGCCCAGAGCCCAGAGCCCAGAGCCCAGAGCCCAGAGCCCACAGGCAGAGGCTTTGTCCAGCAGGAACTTCACCTCCCTGAGCTCTAGCAGAGCATGCTGGGTAACTCCAAAGGCAGAGGACTCAGGCTAAGGGTCCCATGGTGGCACTCAGGGCAGCTGGTGGTGGCCTCTCACGCTTCTCAGAGGCCATTCTTAGAGGCGGAGGTTTGGAACAAAGCTTGTAAATCACCGTATCGGGCAGATGAAAAATGCCCCTTGTTGATAGAAAGACACAGAAATGGATGGTGGCTGTTCTGGCTGACGGCTGCGTTACACGGCTCGGCTATGAAGAAGCAAAGAACTGGAAGCTGCTGGCCACCCACACTGCAGACTGCTCAGTCTCGGAGGTCCTGCTTTGGGTGGCTGGGCCTACGCTGGATGGACAGAGCTAGGCGCGCCGGCCCCGCCCTGGGAAGGCTCCAGTCCTAGGTCTGCACCCGTGTCATGTGACACGCTAACAGCACATCTGCACACTTTCCTGAGTACTGTGAATCAGCCGCATGTTACTGTCAACCGAGAGGGTATAAGTGTTGAGTACACAGTTGTCGAACTGTTTAAGGAATAACGATAGGAAACCGTGTCGCACCAACTCGCGCGTGTGTGTACAAGGAGGCACTTGAGTGTGTGTGCCTCTGGAGACCCAAGGGTATCATCAGATATCACCCTGGATTGCTCTACCTCTTACTGCTTTGCTCTGGGTTTCCCAGGCTCTGCCTTCCAGGGCCAGAAGTGCAGGCTGCCACCATTTCCACCTGGTATTTCTTCGTGGGATCTGGGGACACTACATTCAGGTCCTTTTGCTTTCGAGAAGCCTTGACCCCTGAGCCATCTCTCCAGCTCCGCCAATGTAACTTTTAAACAGTTTTTTCAGCCCTCCTTTGACGGAGCCTTCAGCTGTAGAACTGGCAGGAGTGGAGTCAGCTGCTGCTTGGCATCTATTGGAGCTGCCACGGGTCAGTCAGGGGCCAGCCCAGCCCTTCGTTGTGTGCCAGGGGAGGGGGGGTCAGAGGCTTAGAAGATCCTTGGTATCCTGCACCCATAAAGACTCCAAGGATCCATGCAGAGGTGGGGGGTGAGGCAGCGGCCGTCACTGGGCTCGTCCTTCCAGAATCCCCCAGTCTTCCAGTGGGGGTTGCTTTCCACTCGCTGAGGGGTGTTTGACGACCAAGACAGTAATAAGATCTAACGCGTCCCAGGCAGGCTTCGGCCTAGTGCCTGGCTCTTCATGTGAACGGGCTCCCAAGGGACAGAGGTGCAGAATTATGGAAGGACTGCTTTGAGAGCGTAACATAACGTAAATATTTAACTGGACATCGTTGAAACGTTGCTGCTAAATTTGTGAAGGAAACTTCTTGACTTTCAGAAAAGGGGCTCAGGTTGTTCACGTTCTTGGCAGTTCAGTCCGTGTACCCACTGGGCAGAGCCCACTGGAGAGGAGCTCACAGAACCCATGTGGGGTCCACTCTACCTGGTGGCCTTTAGCCACACTGGTGGTCTGTCTCCTGTCTTTCTGATCAGTCCATCAGAGAGCTGACTTAGGACTGTCAGTTTATTAGCAACTGAGAAAATCAGGTTTCTGCTGTCTGGAGCGCTCATAGCGTCGTTCCTGCACATCAAGAAATGAAGTTAATGGAACTGCTAGCTTACTCTGCCGGCGTGCTCCCCTCCCCCAGCCCGTCCAGCTCTGGTTACAGTAATTGCCGCTGAGCCTCAAAGGCCAGAACTCGTTTTTCATCTCACGCTTGAGGAGCTTGTATCTGATTGATGACAGCCACAGAGCCCTTCCTTACCCACGGAGCTACACTAATTTGCAAGCTAAAACAATATTAGCAAATTGCTAATGGCCCGTGAAACTGCAGCAGAGGCTGGAGTGCTGCGCTCGGAGCTCCCGCTGCAGCAGCTGCAAACCTGGCCTCCCAGGGTGGCAGCAACGAGGCCCCGGCCCAGCCACTGAAGTGAAAGCAGCCGCCTCGTGGCAGCGAAGGCCTGGGCAGGGCTGGCACAGCGGGTGCGTGGGCAGTCGCCCCGTGGCACGGAGCCTAAGAAGTGGGTGCTGTGTCTGAGCCAATAGGAAAGCGCGAGCGACCACCCTCCAAAGGGGCTGCAGCAGTACTCAGGCGGGGACTGCAGAGCCCACTCACAGCCTGGAGTGGCCTGTCCTGCCACTGCGGCCACGTGGTGTCCAGCCCGTCCTGCCACTGCGGCTACGTGGTATCCAGCCCGTCCTGCCACAGCAGCCACGTGGTGTCCAGCCCGTCCTGCCACTGCAGCCACGTGGTATCCAGCCCGTCCTGCCACAGCAGCCACGTGGTATCCAGCCCGTCCTGCCACTGCAGCTACGTGGTATCCAGCCTGTCCTGCCACTGTGGCTACGTGGTGTCCAGCCTGTCCTGCCACTGCGGCTACGTGGTGTCCAGCCTGTCCTGCCACTGCGGCTACGTGGTGTCCAGCCCGTCCTGCCACTGCGGCTACGTGGTTTCCAGCCCGTCCTGCCACTGCAGCTACGTGGTTTCCAGCCTGTCCTGCCACTGCAGCTATGTTGTGTCCAGCCTGTCCTGCCACTGCGGCCACGTGGTGTCCAGCCTGTCCTGCCACTGCGGCCACGTGTTGTCTTGCATGTGTCCACCACACTGCAGCCCTCAGACATCCATCCGGTCTGTCCAGCCACACTGCCACCTACTATGCACAAACCTCGACACCAGCAGACCACTACGCTTAGAGAAGCTGCCACCCCTGATCCACCATGATGAAGTGATGTCACGCAAGCGGTGGACGCCGGACAGCAGGAGTCTTGGCAGCCGGATCTTACAGCTTTGGAAACACCGTGTTTGTGAAACTCGGGAGAACAGTGAGGTTCTGAAGGCTGCGAAGTCTGAGCCTGAAGAGCAGGCGCGGTTACTCTGACGTGCTAAGTGGTCCCCGGGGACAGGCAGGGACGCCTGCCAAGTCACGGTCTGGGCCAAGGAGCTGCTCTTCACGGAGGCCGCGTTCTGTGGGGCGTGGGGGCCCTGTCGGCTGTCTGTAGAGGGACAGCCAGAGACACACAAGCAGTGGTGTCACTCTGCGAGCCGCTTGCTGCCGGCCCGGCTGTGGTGGCCCTGCCACCCTTGCCCTGTTCAGATACCGGCTTGTCCCACGCCAAACCCACGCAAGCAGTGGAAGCCCCATCCCAGGGGCGCTCTGATAGGTCGATACTCCGAGCAAACATCAAGAGATTGCAAGGCAGCTTCGTGGAGTGCCCAGAGCTCCAAACTCAGAGCGCTAGTTCAAGGGAGCAACTGTCTTTCCTTGATTTCAACCCTCCTCCTGGGAGGGGGGCGCACAAGTGGGGGGCTGGGGAAGCAGGTGGGGTTTGGGGGAAGCAGGGGCTTGCTCTGCTCGCGCGGCTGCACTACACTTGGGGGTCTCGGAGCTCAAACAGAGCAGGAGTCACCACCAGAGAAGTCCACTCCGGGCCGTTGAACATGCTGCGGGAAGCGGCCCTGGAGCCAGGACCAAGCCGCCCTGGAAGTGGATTTCCTGCTCCCCAACTGCCGTGCCCACGTCCTGCCCAGCGTCCTGCTTCCCTTGCCCAGCTGCCCAGCATCCGGCTCTGCCCTGTCCAACACTCTCCCTTGCCCAGCTGCCTGCCTACCACATGCCACCCCTCTGCCTCTCTGCAGGTGCCAGTGGGCACTGCCCGGAGCCTAGACGTAGCAGGACAGCATAGCAGGGGAGCAGGCGGTCAGTCTGGGAGCCCACCGCAGCAGCCGAGAGCGTGGGACCCCCATACACCAACCCGAGGTTCCCGCACTTCCCAGAGGGCTGGTTCTGCTGTCTTGCTGTCTCGGGGGACCTGAGCGGGCACACGGGCTGCCCTGACTGAGCTGAGACAAAATCACTGCAGACAGGCCAACTGAAACAACGTGGGCTGCAGGCTAGAGGCCCAGGATCACAGAGCCCCCAACCGGCCTCTGGTGGGGGCCACTTCCGCCTCTGGCTGGTCCCCGCTTGCTGAAGCAGCTCTGCAGTAGCTTTGAGAAGACACTGATCCTGTTTGAGGCTCTGCCCTCACCACCTATCACCCCCCAAAGGCTCAGCCCCTAACCCCAGCCTGTCAGTTAAGACTTCAGCACGTGGACGCGGGACCCCACAGTCAGTCCGTGACCATGGCACCTTGACATGGGGGTCCTTCTGGAACTGAGCCACCGGCCTGCTTGGGGAGGTGGGTGCCCCACACTGTTCAGGCAGGTGCTTTTCAAACTCCATTCTTGTACCCTGTGGCCATGGTGGGGCTGGAATGGTCGTCGCCATGGTGACCTTAGCATCTGAGACACGTTGATGACATCACAGAGAAGCCCCGATGTGTCTGCTCGGGACAGATGCTTTAATAAAAGCGGCCGTTTACCAAGCGCGGCCTGAGAGCCCGTATCCCCATCACGCCATGGACATCTTCTAACTTAATCCTTCACAAACAAGCTGGAGACTTCAACACGACTGTCTCTATTTCTCTGTTGGCCATGCGGTCGGCGGGGCGGGAGGAAGCGCTTGCCTGAGGCCATCTGCCAGCTTACAGGCAAACGCTGCCAAGACCCCGGCTGGTCTCTGGTGCAGGATCTGCAGGGCTCTGTGTAGTTACCATGGCGTGGCCTGCAAATGCTTTACCAGCAGGTACCCGGGCAGGTACCTTCTCAGGCGGGCCAGGGAGCTGGCACAGCGTGCCTCCTCTGCCGGGGCCTCAGCTGCCAAGGAGAAACGAACATGCTTGCAAGGGACGAAGCAGACTGCTTGCTCCCTGCCAGAGTTCTCGAGGCGCCGGCTCCCGCTCTGGCTGCACAGACAGCAAAGTCCTGGCCCACAGATGGGAACCGTGATGTGCCCGTCGGGGCGCACCGGGCCGGGCGGTACTCCTTCACGTCTCAGCACCACCGTGTGGGAAGTGGGGAAGTGTCTATCCTGGGACCTGCATCCATGGGCGCGGAGCACAGCCCCACCGCCCTGAGAGGCTTAAACAGCAGACGTCACTCCCAAAGGCTGGAGATGTGGGGGTGGCCACCTGTCCCGGGAAGCCGGAAGGCAAGGCCCATCTTGCCTCTTGCGGGGGCTGATGGTTGCCAAGAGTCCTTGGCTTGCAGCACCCGCTCCTGGCTGACTCAATGGTGTCTCTGCGTCTGTCGAAGGCCTCCCTTTCCAGGACTTGCACACTGAGCTTGTGCCTCTCACACCCAGAAAGGCCTCATCTGAGCGGAGCTGGTAAAGACCTGTCTCCAGCAAGGCCACGCTGCTGGAAACTGGGCCTCGGGCTTCCTGGACACGTCCGCTAACACCAATGAGCAGGTAAAAAGCAGCACATCACCCTGGTGTGAGACCCCGGGGTCAAAAGGTCATGTGACATCATCCTGGCTTGTTAAAGACCCTCACCATCCCACATAAGGCACTCTCCAGGGGAATGGCCAGCGGGAATTAATTAGCCTCGAGATCAATAACTTCTAGGTCTGTATAATCAAATAAAAGTCCAATTCTACTGACTTGGAATTGAGCTAATGTGGACGACGGCTGAGCCCACCAAGAATGAAGAGTCCTAAGAGACGCCATCTGCTGCAGCCCCTGCAGAATGCACCGGAGACCTTGCCGGACTGCTCCCCAGCAGGACCAAGTCGACCCACGTGCTCTGATGGGAAGTCGCTCTAAGTCACCTGACATTTTGGGTGAACGTGTGGGATCCGGGACTCACGGGCACAGGGAGGAGCGCGAGGAGAAGCCACAGAAGAGCATGCAAAGTGGGAGGAGGGAGAGGAATGTGGGATGGGGGGAGGAGGAAGCAAAGGAGGGGGAGGACAGAGAAGAGGGAGGAGGAAGAGGGAGGGATAGAGAAAGAGCAGAGAGGGGGAACCAAAGGAGGGGAGGAAGGAGGAAGAGGACAAGAGGAGCTGGAAGAGGATGGGAAGGAAGAGGAAGGAAGAGGAAGGAGGAGGAAAGAGAGAGCAGGTGGTGAGGACGCCTTAGCTACAAGTGATACGGTCGTAGGAAACTGGTCCGACGGGCGCCCGAGTGCGCGTGAGGTGGAGCGTAGGAGCAACCGCAGTTCCTACAGTGTAAGAACAACCAGCCGCCGTGTCCAGGGCTACGTGAAGGTCAGATAAGGGCAGCACCTGTGACCAGAGAGAGAGGGGACACACATGAACACCCTCTTGCCTCTCACCATCCAATGCCCCTCCTGGCGGGGGATGTTCCCAGCAAGGAGGCCACGACCCCCAGAACTGACCTGGGCTAAAACTATGTGCAAACAAACCATCAAATCACATCTGGACACGTTCACGAGGGAGCCTCGGCTACGACGCCAACGACGCTGTCGGCTCTCAAGGAGGGAAGCAGTGGAGATGGGCGGAGACTTAGCTTCCCAGTCAGGCAGGGGCTGACTCAGCAGAACGCTGGTCTGCCCAGCAACAAGATTGTCCTGGAGACAGTCAGAGTCCATGGGGACTTCGCGACGCCCCAAGAGCAGGACCTCCAAAATCCACTAGGTGGTCTCATGCCCAAGGTCACCGCACAACCAGGGAACAGGGTCGCCAAAAGCCCCCGGTTAGCCTGAGTCTCACGGACCCCACACACAACAAACCTATCTCACACACAACTCCAGAGACAAAACATGAAATCATAAAAGTCCCCAAGAAAGAAAAGAAAATTGGGGGAGAAAGTTACCACCATAAGTGAATCCCGACTGCTAGGACCTCAGGCACATCTGAGCCTGAGAGGTGGAAATCTAGAACACAGTTTGCGAGGGTCTGCAGCAGGCTGACCCCTCCGGGAGTCGCCAAGCCACCCTACCCAGGCAAGGAACTGTGCTTTCAACACCAAGGGTGGGTGTTGGCAAAGTCATGTCCATGTGACTAGAGTGACAGGAGAAGTCGACAGAGATGAAGGGTGGTATTGCAGCCTGCATGGTGCTGGTAAACTCACAGCAGCTTATGCGAACGAGGGATGCCACAGTCAGATACAAGTGTCAATTCAATGGCTGAAAGCTTGGGCTCTGGACACATTCATAGAGAATTAATAGTTGATGGGGAAGGCCCAGCCCACGATGGGCAGACAAGGCCCCAGGCAGAATGCAATGGAGGGAACTGGTGGAGGAAGTTGGCCTCCTTGTGTCCATTTGGCCAGGCGTGCTGGCCCAGCAAGTAAGAATCGTCCCTCTCCCCGCAGTTCAGTGAATGTAGCGTGGCCAGTTCCCTCGGCGCTTGCTGTTGGCGTGAGCTCTCCTGCCAGGCTGGACAAGGAACCATGACCAGGAGCTGCAAGAGAAAAGAGACCCCTTGTTCCCATGAGCTGTTTTGTCCCGATTTTACCAGCGACAAGCAGGCAGCTGCTACAGAATTTAGTGCCGGAGAAGTGTGGTTACTGACAACCCCGGCTGTGTGACTTGTTGGACTTTGAATATTTTGTGGTTGTTGAGAAATCTGGAAGTGTAAGAAGATACTGAAAGGTTACGAGAGCCTTAAGCACAGCGAGGGGCCACTTGGCAAAGGAAATGCTGAGAAGGGTGTGGGTTTCTCGGGCCCAGTTTGTGACGAAGGGAACAAGGATTTGGACAGAGTTGAATTTGAAGGTGATGGACTGGTTTGCTTGGTACAGGAGAACTGCACTGGCGGCCTCGATGTTTCGTGTGAGGAAAGGGCAGACAGCAGCCACAGCTGCTGCCGTGATGAACATCACCGAAGAAAAGCTTAGGGCTTCACACTGGGTTGGCGGAAGAAGTGAATACCGCCATACGGCAAAGCTGCAGAAGATCGTTCAGAGGGTGGGGAAGGCCCAGCCCATAGTGGGTAGAACTCGTCCCAGGCAGGTGAATAAAATAGTGAACTGGTCACTGGTCTGACCAGCACCCCCATCTCATGCATCTTCCCAGGGAACGGTCCCTCCTGGACTGGATCTTCCCCGTCAAGGAGCCGCTGGTCAGCAGGAAGGAAGCGGGAGGCCAGAGAGGGGGCCATGCTGGGAGGCCGGAGAGGGGGCCATGCTGGGAGGCCGGAGAGGGGGCCATGCTGGAAAGAGGGAGTGGCAGCTACAAATGATTCAGTAGTGTCCCCTGGAAAACCTACATAAAACAGCCTCACAGTGTGGCTCAGTCTAGTGTGCTGGCCCGGCTGCCACAGAGCCCGTGGCGTGATCGTGGCCCGGCTGCCACAGAGCCCGTGGCGTGATTGTGGCCTGGCTGCCACGTGGCCTGGCTGCCACAGAGCTCGTGGCGTGATCGCTGGCACCTCATTAAAAGGGCACGTGATGCAAACCTGTCACTCCAGTGCTCGGGGGTGCAGGCAGGAGGAGGGGCTTCTGAAGACCACCTTCAGCACCACAGCGAGTCCAGGTACAGTCCAGACCACCTGAGACTCTGTCTCTCAGCAACATTTCCAGAAAGTCTAAACCAGCCCACGAAGCACAGAAACACCGTAGCCCTGTTGATATGAACTTACGATGTGCCTAAAGCCGCCAGATGAGGAAGCTGGCGGCAAATCCTTAATCCTTCCAGGGATCAGCTATTCTGTAGTCAAATGACTCTTACAAGGGACTCACACAGGGACGGGTGAGATAGCTCAGCAGGTAAGGCGCCTGCTCACACGCCTGGAGACCTGGGCTCAAATTCCAGAAGCCTCTGTGGTGCAGGGTTCTCACACCTGCAACTGACCCCAAAAGGTGCACTGTGTTCTCACACCTGCAGCAGAACTCCAAGCAAAGATAGAATCAACCAGTGATCTACTACCATGTTTGTTTCATCCAAAGAATTCACTGGTAATCTTGTGTAAGACAAGACGTAATTATCACTCTGCAATAGCCCTGTCATTATCCCAGTCTGTGCAAAAGGCATCTCATACTCCAATATTTACTCCTTCTTCAGAAAGGACTCTGAATGAAACAGAAATGAAACAAAACTTTCTTACACATGATCATCTTTCCAGAAACGTGCAGCAGAGAACTGAGACCCACGTGTCACGCTGTGCGCAAAAGCAATTCCAGGGGAATTTAATGTGAACAATGGGTGGTTAGTCAGGTGGGACGCGAGAACTGAGCCTTCAGGACGCTTCTGTGGAGAGTTACCTAGTTAAAGTAGGTCCTGGGCAAGCATGCGGGAGATTGCCCAGTCCAAGGAGGGTGAGATCATTCCCCGAGCACGAATAGTAAAAGGAGAGAGAGCTGGTGGCTTTGTGGAGTGGCAAGCTAGAAAGCAGTCCTCTCCCAGCTCTCGTGATATGGCGCAGCTGGTGCTCCTGGCATCGGTGTGGACGCTCCTGGCGTAGGTGGACTCGGCACAGGTGGACTCTCGGCACAGGTGTGGACTCTCGGCACAGGTGGATTCTCGGCACAGGTGGACTCTCGGCACAGGTGAACTCTCCTGCCGTGCCAGCGAACTGTAACTGAGCGTCAGAAGCTGGGACAAATCCCTCGTTTCCCTCGGCGGTTTGGGGCGTGTATTTAGCACAGCAATGGGAATGAGAATCCAAGGCAGCTTGGTGCCCGGGCAGTGGGCTGTTGCTAGGAATCTAGGGCAAAGAACACACCTTGAACTCGTGGGGATGTCTAAAGGTCCGCTCTCAGTCCAGGGGAGTCTTTATAAAAGCAGGCAGGAAGAAAAGGGAGGTAACGCTAACTGCAAGATCGGGTCGATTAATTTCATTACATTGAGAGTCGATGTTTAGGGCTGGACAGCTCAGGGGTTTGTTTGCCTCACGAACAAAAGAACCTGAGCTCAGATCCCCAGTCCCATGCAAAATTGCTGGGCAGAAATGGAGGCGGCCCGTCATTCTGGCCCTGGAAAGCGGAGCCTGGAAGGCAGAGTCTAGGAAACCCCAGAACAAAGCAATAAGGAGGTAGACTCATCCAGAATGATTCCCAATGTCAACTTTGGGCCTCCACAGGCACACACACTCAAGTGTACACACACTTGTACACACACACACACACACACACACACGAACGAATGCACACATGCATGCACACACACAAAAATAAAAGAGTAAATGTCTAAGGACACCACAAAACTGTGATGACATCAAGAACCAGGAGGCAGCACACAGCTGGTGGAGGGAATGTGGAAGACGCACCAAGAAGAGCAACTGGACAGAGGATTAGAAGGTGGACAAAGGGTGGACGGGAGCAGGCAGAGGGAGCACACGGGTGGTCTCCATCCCACAGGCTCCCGGCCTGACGACATCCGGGAGCATCCGGGCGCCCACACCTGCGCCACGTGGATCACGCTGCAGCTGACTTAGGGGAAGCGAGCTGGCGCGTGCGACTTGAAACCCAGTGCTCAGATGTGCGCAGAGTAGAACGCAGAAGGTGTTATGGTCCCCCACATAAAGGACACGTCCAGACAGCTGGGAGCCCCCACGTCAGAGCGGACCCACAATTGCCCCAGGGGGTGACACGTGCACAGGTCTGCCCTTGAGTGCAGCTCAGATGCAGTGCCTGCCCCTCTTGTCTCACGGTGGGGCTCACAGATCTTCCCTGTGACCATGTGACAGAAACACATGTGCATGGACCCCACCCCGGCCCCTGGCAACCATTTCATTCATCTCAGGATTAGTCCACTGACATTAGAATTCTCAGCCCCCCAAGCCAGCTGGACTTTTTTTTATTTCCGCTCATAAAACTTAATAGGTATACTAGTTCCCTCCCTCCCTCCTCTTCTCCCTGACCCCCCCTGCTCCCCCTCCCCTCACCTCTCCCTCCCCATCCCCCAGTGCCCCCCAATCCCCGGTGAATCCTTTAATGTGCATGCCAGACTCTCTCTGGGCCCTCCTCTCCGATGACGTACAAGGACCCAGTTGCATTTCCCTGAACCCTTTCCTGTGTTCCCCTTAAGCATGGGAACATCACTGTGGCTGTCAGTCCCTTGTCTCCAAGGATCTCCAAGGATGCTAGACTTTGTGGGGTCAATAGTGGTTGGACATTATACAGGGCATGCAAGTCCAATTATGATCGCTTCGGCCCTAACTTGTGTGGAGTATCTTGCATATCATTGTTCCTCCCATCCTTGTGCTCTTACAATCTTCCGCAAATTTCCCTGAGCTTCAGGATGGGGAAAGATTAGGCTGGCCTAGTTCTAGGTGGTTGATATAGAGTCTCTGAAGTTCTGGATTATGGTTTGTTGATTTTCTTTTGCAGTTTTGCTGCTCCTGCAATGCCCTTCACTCCATCCTGATGGGCATTGGATGTCACCCCCTGGCCAGAGATAAAAAGCTGTTATAACTAGAGTCTTGTTGTAAGAGTATATTCAAAGGTAGATGTAATAAAAATAGGAAACCACAGTGAGGGAGGGGTCAATTACCCATTTGCAAAATGGTTACTTTTATCTGCCAGACTATTTGCCCTCCCCTTCTGGTGAGATTATACCCCCTCAGTTGTAAATGATCAGGAACAAAAAAAAGTCTGTGAACTTAACCAGATGTCTCATTACTTACTTGCAGTCTTTGATGGAGGCCTATTTTCTCTGCTGTAACATGGTCCCCTCTCTCCTTGTTTCTGGTGTGGCCCTCCACCCCATCCCTCCTGCTCATAATCCTTGCAATTACTATAGGTATTACAGAGATTTTTTTCTTTGAGTGTCTCTAGGTGGGCTAGGTGGTTTGGTACTAGGAGCCACCTATTAGGGAGTACATACGGCGCTTAATTTTCTGGGTCTGGGATACTTCACTTAATATAATTGTTTCTAATGACATCCATTTCCCGCAAATTCCAGTAATTCATCATTTTTGATGGCTGAGTAGTACTCCATTGTATAGATGTACCACTTTCCTTATCCACTCGTCAACTGTTGGACATTTGGGTTGATTCCATGACTTTGCTATTGTAAACAGTGCTGCTATGAACATGGTCGTGCTTGTGCTATCGAGGTGAATCTGCTGTATGGGGGTTATTCCCAAAAGTGGAATAGCAGGGTCATATGGCATTTCAATCTTTAATTTCTTTAAGAATCTCCAGACGGCTCGCCAGAGTGGCTGTATGAGCCTGCATTCCCACCAGCAATGTAGCAGAGTTCCCCTCTCTCCACATCCTCTCCAGCATTTGTTTTGTTTGTATTTGTGGATTTTTGCCATCCTGACCGGGGTGAGATGATATCTCAGGGAAGTTTTGATTTGCATTTCCCTGATGGCTAGGGGAAGTGGAGCATTTTTTAAGATATTGTTAGACATTTTAATTTCATCCCTGGTAAAGTTTCTTTAAGTTCCAGGGCCCATTTTTTTAATTGGGCCATGAGTTTCCTTGGTGTTTAGTTTTCTAAGTTTCTTTGTGCACTCTGGATAATAGAGCTCTATCAGATATGTGGTTAGCGAAGATTTTCTCCCATTCTGTGGGTTGCCTTTGAGCTCGTGTTACAATCTCTTTATCTGAACAGAAGCTCTTTAATTTCACAAGATCCCAACTGTTGAGAGTTGGTAGCATTAACTGTGCCATTGGATGTCTGTTTAGGAAATGTGGCCTAGCCCAATCAACTCGAGGGAGTTCTCTACCCTTTCAACTATGGTTTTTATACTCTCTGGCCTTATATCAAGGTCCTTGATCCATTTGGAATTAAGTCTTGTACGTGGTGACAAGTACGGGTCCAGCTTTAATCTTCTGCATGTGGAGATCCAGTTTGCCAGCACCATTTGTTGAAGATACTGTTCTTTTTCCATTAGATTTTTTGGGCCCCTTTGTCAAGGCCAATGGCTGTAATTTTGTGGACTTATATCTGGGTCTTCAACCCTTATCCATTGATTTGTGTGTCTATTTTGGAGCTAGTACCAGGCTGTTTTTATAACTATGGATTTGTAATATAGACTAAGGTTTGGTATGGTGATACCTCCATCAGTGTTTTTGTTACTCAGGATTGTCTTTGCTATCCTGGGTCTTTGTGCCTCCATATGAATTTTGAGATTGTTTGGTCAACTTCTTTGAAGAATTGCTTTGGGATTTTCATTGGTATAGCATTGAATTTGTATATTACTTTGGTAGGATGGTCATTTTTACGATGTTGATTCTGCCAATCCAGGAACATGGGAGGTCTTTCCACCTTCTGGTGTCTTCTGCAATTTTCTTTCTTTAGGGTTTTAAGTTTCATTGTCAAGGGGTCTTTTACCTCCTTGGTTAGGTTTATACCAAGGTATTCATTTTTTTAGGGGCTATAGTAAATGGGATTTTTCTCTCAGGGCTTTTTCACTTCTTTCTTCTGGGCATATAGGAAGGCCACTGATTTTGTACATTTATTTTGTATCCTGCCACCCTGCTAAACTTCTCAATTAGTTCCAGGAGCTTCTGGTGGAGTTTTTGGGATCACTCAGGTATAAGATCATTCATCTCCAATAGGGGATAGCTTGACTTCTTCTTGCCGATTTGAATCCCTTTTATGCCCCTTTCTTGTCTTATGGCTTCAGCTAAGACTTCAAGTACAATATTGAATAGAAGTGGTGAGAGTGGACAACCTTGTCTAGTTCCTGATCGAAGTGGGAATGCTTCCAGTTTTTCCCCATTGAGTATAATCCTTGCTGCGGGCTTGTTGTATACAGCTTTTATTATATTGATAAAGGGTTCTTCCATTCCTACTGTCTCTAGCATTTTGGATCATAAAGGCTGTTGGATCTTGTCAAAAAGCTTTTTCGCATCTATCGAGAGTATCATGTGGTTTTGGACTTTGGACTGGTTTACATGATGAATTACATTTATTGATTTGCGTATGTTGAACCAACCTTATGTGCCTGGGATGAAGCCTACTTGGTCCCCATGAATGATCTTTTTGATATGTTTTTGAATCGATTTGCTAAGACTTTGTTGAGAATCTTTGCATCTGTGTTCATCAGAGAGATTGGCCTATAGTGTTTCTTTTTTAAGTGAATCTTTATTAGGTTTTGGGATTAAACGATATTAGCTTCATAGAAGGAATTTGGTAGTGTTCCTTCCTTTGCTATTTGATGGAACAGTTTAAGGAGTATTGGTGTTATTAACTCCTTAAATGTCTGGTAGAACTCTGTGCTGAATCCATCTGGTCCAGGACATTTTTTGGTGGGAAGATTCAGATTACTTCTTCAATTTCCTTATATGTTATAGGACTATTTAAATAATTCACAACTTCCTGATTCAATTTAGGTAGGTTGTGTTTACTTAGAAATTCATCCATCTCTTTTGTGTTGTCAAACTTCACAGAGTATAAGTTTTTGAAATATGATGTTATAATTCTCTGGATTTCTTGGGTATCAGTAGTAATAACTCCATGTTCATTTCTAATTTTGTTAATTTGGGTTTTCTTCTCTTGCTTTTGGTTAATTTAGCTAGGGGTGTATCAATCTTATTGATTTTTTCAAAGAACCAGCTTTTTGACTGGTTGATTTTCTCTATCGTTTCCTAATCTCGATTTCAGATATTTCTCTCCTTATTTGGCTAATCTCCTCTCTTCTATTACTTTTGGGATCAGATTGCTCTAGTTTCTCTAAAGCTTTAAGTTGTATTGTTTAAGTTATTTATTTCTGATGTTTCCATTTTTTTTTTTTGATGTAGGCATTAAGAGCTATGAACTTACCTCTTAGGACAGCTTTCATTGTGTCCCAGAGATTTTGGTAAGTTGTATTTTCATTATCGTTCGCTTTAAGGAAATCTTGAATTTCCTTTTTAATTTCTTCCTGAATCCAGTTCTCATTCAGCATCATATTGTTAGTTTCCAGGAGTTAGTGTATTTCTCTTGTTTGATGTGTTTGGGATGTCCAGCTTTAGGCCGTGGTGGTCTGATAGGGCACAGGTTAGAATTTCAACTTTTTTGTATATGTGTAGATTCATTTTGTGGCCCATATGTGATCTATTTTGGAGAAAGTTCCGGGTGCTGCTGAGAAAAATGTGTATTCTTTGGTGCGTGGATGAAAAGTTCAATAGAGATCTGTGAGGTCCATTTCTTTAAGGGTTTGATTAAGTTCCAAAGTGTCTCTGTTAAGCTTTTGACCTGTTGATCTATCCCATGTTGAGAGGGCGGTGTTGAAGTCCCCAAGAATTATTGTTTGGGGGTTGATTTCTTGTTTAAGATGCTGTATGAAATGTGGAGGGGCCCGTATGGGTGCATATATGTTCAGTATTGTGAAGTCTTCTCTGGTGAATTGTACCTGTGACTAAAATGTAGTAACCATCCTGTGTCTCTTATGATTTTCTTTGAAGTCCACTTTGTCTGAAAGCATAATTGCTACCCCTGCCTGTTTCCTGGTTCCATTAGCTTGCAAGGTTTGGACCAGCCTTTCACTTAGGATGTGCCTATCTTTTGTGGTGAGATGAGTTTCCTGAAGGCAGCAGATTGTTGGATTGTGGTTTTTAATCCAAGTTTGTAATCTGTGTCTCTTAATCGGTGAGTTAATACCATTGACATTTAATGTTAAATGAGAAATTATTTTTAATTCTGGACATTTTTTATGTTTAGTGATTTTGTAAGTGTATGTTTGATATTTATGTTTTGGTGGTATTATACTTCCCTTCTGTCCTCCTGGATATGCTTGTTCTTTTCTTCAAGCTTGAGTATCATTTCTAGCATTTTTTGAAGGCCTGGTTTGGTAGACATGTATCCCTTCAAGTTGTCTTTGTGCTGGAAAACTTTTCTTTCTCCCTCGATCATGACAGATAGTTTTGTCGGGTATATCAGTCTGGGTTGGCATTTTTGCTCATTTAATACTTAAAGTACGTCTTTCCAAGCTCTTCTTGCTTTTATCTGTTTCCATTGGGTAATCATTTGTTATTCTAATAGTTTTACCTTTAAAAGTGACTTGCTTTTTTCTCTTGAAGCTCTCAGCACTTTTCTTTGTCTTGAATGTGGAGTGTTTTGACTATTATTTGCCGTGGCGATTTTCTATTTTGGTCATATCAAGCCACCTGGATTTGAATCAGCATTTTCTTCCAGATAACCGGGAGATCTGCTGTTTGCAAATAAGCCCTGGGCCCAGAGCCCTGAGTGGTCCAGGCTGCCCCGATCCTGAGCCCTGAGCAGTCCAAGCTGACCTGGACCCGGAGCCTTGGACAGTCCCGACAGACCCCCAGAGCCCCACGTCAGGGAGCTGCCAGCCAATCAAACCAGCCCCTCTGGACTGCTCTGTCTCTCGCAGCTTCACACTGACTCGATTCCCTTCAGATCTGAAACGCGTGCAGCTCACCGACTCGACAGAAGGCCGCGGGTTCCTTGAGAGTGTCCAGAGACACACAACCACAGTCCGTCCTCAGCTGTGCAAACAGGCTTCTCCAGCGCAGCTCAGAGAAGCGTCCACCTGGGGTGCTGTCTCCCCAAAGCCAGCGAGGGTTGGGGTCATGACCCCGGAGCCCCCGAAGGCGGAAGTGACAGGTGGTTGAATGCACGCTGGCCAGTCAGCTGCGGCAGATCAACCACAAACACCGTGTGCCTCCTTGGTTTATGGGCTGACCCCGCGCCCCCTCGATGGTTGCAGGGAGGCAGAGCCCATCACAGGGCCTTGCAGCTCCCGTCCCCGCCCCCCACCACCATCACCTGCTTGAGGGTGGAAGGCAGGGCGGACTGAGGTGTCCGCTGAGGGAGGCCGGCTCCCGTGTTCTTTGATGTCATGAGCGCCTTATCAGCGTCCTTCTCGTGGGACTTTCACGACAGGAGGCTTGCAGACATCTGCCCGGAGCTCTGTGTGGGGCCCAGGTCTCTCCACCGCACCTCTGCCCAGCTGCAGCACAGAGCTCTGTGTGGGGCCCAGGTTTCTCCGCCGCACCTCTGCCCAGCTGCAGGACGACAGTGAGGCCTCTGTGGTCACCAAGGCCCCAAGCCAAGCTGAGGAGTCTGGAAGTGAAGAATCTTGTGGGAAATTATGTTTCAGGGACACAGATTCTCCACATGACGCCCTGGGGCCTGTTCTGCCTTCAACTCAGTGCTGAAGGGACAGCACATGGTGTGCTGCATGCGCATAGGTGTCTGCAGGGCTGCGATGTGCACAGATGTGTCCAGGGTCGTGCAGATGTGCATAGTGTGCAGGGTGTGATGTGCATAGTGTGTGCAGGGCTGTGCAGATGTGCATAGTGTGCAGGTGTGCAGATGTCCATAGTGTGTCCAGGGGTGTGCATATGTGCATAGTGTGTGCAGGGTGTGCAGATGTGCATAGTGTGTGCAGGGGTGTGCAGATGTGCATAGTGTGTGCAGGGCTGTGCAGATGTGCATAGTGTGTGCAGGGGTGTGTAGATGTGCATAGTGTGTGCAGGGGTGTGCAGATGTGCATAGTGTGTGCAGGGGTGTGCAGATGTGCATAGTGTGTGCAGGGGTGTGCAGATGTGCATAGTGTGTGCAGGGTCGTGCAGATGTGCATAGTGTGTCAGGGGTGTGTAGATGTGCATAGTGTGTCAGGGGTGTGCAGATGTGCATAGTGTGTGCAGGGCTGTGCAGATGTGCATAGTGTGCAGGGGTGTGTAGATGTGCATAGTGTGTGCAGGGCTGTGCAGATGTGCATAGTGTGCAGGGGTGTGCAGATGTGCATAGTGTGCAGGGTGTGCAGATGTGCATAGTGTGCAGGGCTGTGCAGATGTGCATAGTGTGCAGGGGTGTGTAGATGTGCATAGTGTGTGCAGGGGTGCAGATGTGCATAGTGTGTGCAGGGGTGTGCAGATGTGCATAGTGTGCAGGGCTGTGCAGATGTGCATAGTGTGCAGGGGTGTGCAGATGTGCATAGTGTGCAGGGGTGTGCAGATGTGCATAGTGTGTGCAGGGGTGTGCAGATGTGCATAGTGTGTGCAGGGGTGTACAGATGTGCATAGTGTGCAGGGGTGTGCAGATGTGCATAGTGTGTGCAGGGGTGTTTGCAGATGTGCATAGTGTGTGCAGGGTGTGCAGATGTGCATAGTGTGCAGGGGTGTGCAGATGTGCATAGTGTGTCCAGGGGTGTGCAGATGTGCATAGTGTGTGCAGGGGTGTGCAGATGTGCATAGTGTGTGCAGGGGTGTGCAGATGTGCATAGTGTGCAGGGGTGTGCAGATGTGCATAGTGTGCAGGGGTGTGCAGATGTGCATAGTGTGCAGGGCTGTGCAGATGTGCATAGTGTGTGCAGGGGTGTGCAGATGTGCATAGTGTGTCAGGGGTGTGCAGATGTGCATAGTGTGTGCAGGGTGTGTAGATGTGCATAGTGTGTGCAGGGGTGTACAGATGTGCATAGTGTGCAGGGTGTGCAGATGTGCATAGTGTGTGCAGGGGTGTTGCAGATGTGCATAGTGTGTGCAGGGGTGTGCAGATGTGCATAGTGTGCAGGGGTGTGCAGATGTGCATAGGTGCAGGGCTGTGCAGATGTGCATAGTGTGCAGGGTGTGTAGATGTGCATAGTGTGTGCAGGGGTGTACAGATGTGCATAGTGTGCAGGGCTGTGCAGATGTGCATAGTGTGTGCAGGGGTGTTTGCAGATGTGCATAGTGTGTCTAGGGATGTGTGCAGATGTGCACAGAGGTGTGTGTGGAGTGTGCATGGGTGCACATATGGATATGCATGTGTGTGTGCACGGTTGCATGCATGGATATGCATGTATGTATGGGCATGTGGGTGTGGGTGTACATGGGCGTGTGTGGGTGTAGGCATGCATGGGCATGCATAGGTATTCATGGGTGTGCGTGTGTGTGTTATGGTTTGTGGGCGTGCATGGGCATGCATGGGCGTGCGTGTGTGTGTATGTATGGGTGTGTGGGTGGGCGTGCATAGGTATGCATGGGTGTGCGTGTGTGTATGTATGGTGTGGTGGGTGGTGTGCATGGGCATGCATGGGTGTGTGTATGTATGTATGGGTGTGTGGGTGGGCGTGCATGGGCGTGCATGGGCGTGCATGTGGGGGTATGTATGGATGTGTGCACGGGCGTGTGGGTGGTGTGGGTGGTGTGCATGGGTGCATGCATGGACACGAGCTGTTCGCATTGTCAACAGACAGCTCAGGGAGGCGCCGTGAGGTGGCAGCTGGGCCGCATTGCAGCAACTCCTTGCCCTTGTTGAGCCTAGTGGTGACCCCATGATGCCGGGTTATGCTCATGTGTAGGGGACTCTAGCCCTGGAGCCTGGGGGAACCCCGCAAGTGAGGGGGCGAGTTCTGAAGGTGCTGGGGTGCTCCTGGAGCACGGGGGACCCCGCAAGTGAGGGGGCCAGTTCTGAAGGTGCTGGGGTGCTCCTGGAGCACGGGGGACCCCGCAAGTGAGGGGGCGAGTTCTGAAGGTGCTGGGGTGCTCCTGGAGCACGGGGGACCCCGCAAGTGAGGGGGCCAGTTCTGAAGGTGCTGCCAAAGTGTCTTGTTTACATGTGACTTGCTTCCCCGAGTCAGACTTGAGATGTCTTCTCATTGCTGCTGGTGTGTAAAAACGTCTTTTCTCTACAGTTTCTCTAGCAATGAGCATCTTTGAAGCACTAACAGAGAAGCAAGGAAAACATGGGAACTTGACTTTGTAGTCAATGGTGTCTGGCACTGAAAAAGCATTTCTGTCTGTCAGAGAGCTAATGTGTGTGATTTGGTTACTTCCCCGGTCTCAAGGAACATACCCGGGAGGGTGGGGAGCTCCGTGGGCATCCAGAGGTGTTTCCCAGGGTGATGAGCTGTCTGGGACCCCTTTTCTCATCTTGGGCGCCCGCTCCTCAGCAGAAAGCAAATGAAGTCCTCTGCTCACACTCTGGGAAAACAACAGTAAATTCAGCTGCGGCTTTTACTTTAATCCTCTGGGAGACAGTCTTCCATTCTCTGGTCTGCTCCGTAGCTTGGATCCGCGCGCCCCGTCAGGCGTGACGGCGGCTGGAAGCAAGCAGCCGGGCCTCAGCCTTCGAGTCATTCCCAAACTCACATTTCATCCCAGGCGCCCAAATGCTGTGAACTTCATGCCCAAGGCTGAGAATACGTGTTGTATAGGAACCCTCTAGAACATCCTTCCCAGAATCTCCATGGAGGCTGATGTGCCTCCGCTGGGAATCGGCTGGAACATCTGAGTCATACGTGAGTGTGTGTGTGTGTGTGTGTGTGTGTGTGTGTGTGTGTGTGCATGTGTGTACATGTGTGTTCATGGGTGAGTTCATGTTGAGGTATGCATATTGTGTGTTTATGTGTGTGCAAATATACATGCATGTATACAAATTTATAAGCATGTATGTGTACATGCATAAATATGTGGGTATGTGCATGTGTATGAATGTGCATGTATAGATGTGTAGATGTATCATGTATATGTGTATGCATATGGGGTGTGCATGTGTATGTGGGTATGCATGGTCTATTCATCTGTGTGCACATCCGTGTGTATATGTACCTGATGTGTGTATGTGTGTATCTGTGTGTGTCATGTGCGTGTATGTTCAAGTGTGTGCATTGTACATAAGTGTGTGCTTGTGTATGTACATGTATGCACTCTATGGATGTGTATGTACATGGTATGTATATGCACATGCATGCGTGGTACGTGCATGCAGAAACGTGTGTGTCCATGTGTGCCACATGTGTGCATGCGTGTGATACACTTGGAGACTGCAGCTCACGCTGTCGCAGACTTCGGGGCGGGCAGCCAGGCGCTCGGGTCCCTGGGCACAGCCTGCAGTCAGCGTTCTGCCAGGTCCTGGAGACCTCGGCTCTGCTGCCTCTCAACTCGCCACGTTACCAAAAGTAGTTGGCGAAGAAGAGCCGACCACAGGGGCTCAGCTCACAAGGCCACCACGGCCTCTGAGCTCACACTGGAGAGAGCAGCTGCCAACGCGACTGGCACTGGCACCGAAGGGGCGACGCATGGAGTCAGCAGGCATCGGGCACAAGCTTTGCTCCCTGCTCCCTCATCCCAGCCCTGCTCCCCCATCCCAGCCCTGCTCCCCCATCCCAGCCCTGCTCCCCCATCCCAGCCCTGCTCCCCCCCATCCAGCCCAGCCCCGCTCCCCCTCCATCCCAGCCCCGCTCCCCCTCCATCCCAGCCCCGCTCCCCCTCCATCCCAGCCCCGCTCCCCCTCCATCCCCCAGCCCCGCTCCCCCTCCATCCCAGCCCTGCTCCTCCATCCCAGCCCTGCTCCCCCTCCATCCCAGCCCTGCTCCCCCTCCATCCCAGCCCTGCTCCCCCTCCATCCCAGCCCTGCTCCTCCATCCCAGCCCTGCTCCCCCTCCATCCCAGCCCTGCTCCTCCATCCCAGCCCTGCTCCCCCTCCATCCCAGCCCTGCTCCTCCATCCCAGCCCTGCTCCCCCTCCATCCCAGCCCTGCTCCCCCTCCATCCCAGCCCTGCTCCTCCCCCGTCCCAGCCCCGCTCCCCCTCCATCCCAGCCCTGCTCCCCCGTCCCAGCCCCGCTCCCCCTCCATCCCAGCCCTGCTGCCCCTCCATCCCAGCCCTGCTCCCCCCCCAGCCCCGCTCCCCTCCATCCCAGCCCCGCTCCCCCATCCATCCCAGCCCTGCTCCCCCTCCATCCCAGCCCCGCTCCCCCCATCCCAGCCCCGCTCCCCCATCCCAGCCCTGCTCCCCCTTCATCCCAGCCCTGCTCCCCCATCCCAGCCCTGCTCCCCCATCCCAGCCCTGCTCCCCCTCCATCCCAGCCCTGCTTCTGAAGCCACAAAGCCAGCCTCCCATGAACATTCACCTCCCGCTCTGGAAACATCTACCTTATTTAACCTCCAGCAGAATGTGTAGCTGCCAGTGTAGACACATTGGCCAAGTTTCCAGGGTCCGTCCCTGAGCATCTCTCTGTTGCTACAAACGCATGTCCTTTTTTTAAATGCACAAGATCCTGTCCTGCCAGAGAGAGTGCGGACGCGTTTGCCTTTGTCCCGGCCCTCGGGGGACACTGGACATCACGGTCAGTCTGCCTTAGCTGGGCGATGCCGTGGTCTGCATGGGACTGAAGTTCATCCACTACCAAGTCTTTCATGTAAGTAAATACTCGTCTGTCCAGTTCTGCAGCTAACGACAGTGGATGCCATCTCCTCAGTCTGTTAAGATGAACCGCTCGCTAGGGGTTGCGTTTCGGGTCAGCTCTAACTTCCTGTGAGGAGCATCCTCGGCCTGACCGACCCCAAGACTTGGTCATTGCTAGATTCTTCTTCCTGGCGTGTTGAGCCTCTGCCCTGTGCACAGAGGATAATTCTGGGCTTGTCTCTGTTGGGGTGAGGGAACCCAGAGAGGCGCGGATGCTGCAGGACTGGGCTGCCCTCCCGTGCACTCAATAGCTCTCCTTGCAGGATTTTCTCCTTTTTAAATTCGCCAGTAAACCCCAGAGGGCGGCTGAGTTGCGACGCTCATTTGTTTCAGGGGACCCTTGGCTGGCGCTCCGTGGCTCCGTGGCTCCGCTCCGTGGCTCCGTGGCTCCGTGGTTGTTCGCAATGTCGCCGGCTCTTGCCATCTTCTCCCTGCTGTGGGTCCGTTGTGTTCTTCCTGATGTTTTTACATCACCAGCTCTGAGTTCATATTTTATTTATCTTCTCTTCGTTTTTTTTCCTTTCTCTGCTGCTTATGGTGCAACTTAAATTACCCATTTTAAAGAATTCTTCCTCAGTGTCCAGCCCTCAAAGGCGAGACTTTCTCTGAGCCCCGATGTGCGCCTCTGGTGTCTTAATACTTTTCATATTTGTTCAGTTGAGATCAGCTTTGGTTTCCCATGTGGCTCTGCTCCCGGACCTTCTTCCTGGCTTAGCTTGACCCTGACCTTTGTGGGTTTCCGGCCGCCCCCAGCTCTCTCGCGTCCCGTTGTGTTATCCTCCGCGAGTTGTCTGCATGGTGCTAATAAATTCATAACCAGATGACCAAGGGAAATTATTCTTACAAATCTTGGTTACAGCTCACGGTCCAGCTTAGCTGGACATCAGGAGCCCAGGGTGGCCACAGCACTTCCACGGAGATTATTGAGGGGACAAACCTCTTGCCAGGATGTCTGCGTGCCAACACGCCAAAGCACACAAAGAAAGCCAAGCGCTGAACCAGGCCTTCCCGTCTTGTGCGCCAGCCCAGGGACAGTCCACCCAGAACGGGCCGTTCTTCCCCCGTCTCTCGGATAATCCTGCAGGTCTGCTCTGGGGTCGTTCAACTACAGATTCTTTACAGGCTGCTCAGAACCAGTCTTAACCTGAAACGGACACACATTTAACTAATAAATCTCATCTTTCCCTGGCTGTAATGAATACATGAGCCAAATGCTTTAGGGGAGCAGTGAAGACAGGGCACCCCACCCCGCATGCCTGAGAGACCTCATGGGTGAAAGTGGGGAGCCACGGAGGACAGAAGGAAAGAGAGGTTCTCTGTGCTCTCTGTGTTTGGTTAGCTGGCTCTGCTTTGGAAGAGCGGCGGATGATGAAGGAAGGCAAAGGAATCGGGACCTGGGAGCCAGAGAGGAAGGCCAGGGAAGGTCTTCCTCGCCACCTGCCGCGTGCAGCGCGCAGCCCAGCACAGCTGAGGTCCTGGAAGTCGGGCGTGGCGCCCTCCGGCTCTGAAGTCGGGCTGTGCCCTGAAGATGCAGCTGCAAGCCGAGCGCCTCAGTGCGCGGGGGAGGGCCCCTCCCCCAGGACTCCTGGACCTGACCTGCTGCGGGGGAGGAGGCTCCGGGATGGGGCCCCGTCTACAAACCTAGCAGAGCAGCACCGGCCTGCGGACCCCAGCAGGGGTCCCAAGCACTCTCTAACCCAGGCTGTTCATCAAGGGCGGGAGAAAGAGCCTTATTCTGAGATGGCAGCTGCAGACCGTGGGTCAGCTCCTGCACTGGGCGGCACTCCGCAGCGTGTCCTGTTTGCAGGCTTGAAACTCACTGCAACGCCCAAGCTTTTCAGGCTCCTTACGAGGCTTCCTTGGATGTCGCTGGCTCATTTGGAGGCAGAGAAAGATAAGTGCACCGTGCAAGAGACCCACGGAGCTCATGCTCCAAGGTGTGGGGGTGCTGTCCAGGCAGCCCAAGCTCCTTCTTGCTGCCCAGCAGATCATATGTCCATGGCGGCTCTTGACCAACCAGACGCTTGAGCATTCAGAGCCACCAGAAGCAGCGGCCAGGGCGGCTGGGCCCAGCATGTCCATCAGGGTTAGTGACCAGGGCAGCTGGCCTCACTGTCCATCACGGGTCAGGCACAGAGCCGACCGGAGGGTGTGGGTGGGGTGAGAAAGGGCTGCGCACTCTCACTCAAGACCTTGCTGTCTGCAAAGAGGAGCCGGATGGAAGAGGCCACAGGGCCGACCCCGCCCCTCCCGCTGCCCCCCCCTCCCGCTGCCCCTCCCCTCCCGCTGCCCCGGCCCCTCCCACTGTCCCGGCCCCTCCCGCTGCCCTGTCTCTGTTGGGTCTGCGGCTCAGCAGGGCCTCTGAAGGGGGCCCTGGGCCACCACATCCTTGGCTACAAGGAGTCTGCAGGGCAGAGGCTGCAGTCGGTCACACCCCATCATCCAGAGAGCTCGGGCTGCTCCTCGCCCCTTTGAAATGCTAATTCTCTGATTAATCACACGCCCCCGCTCCTCCATGGCTTTCTCCCTCAGGCTTCAAGCGGCATCTGTCTGCTCTGACGTGCAGTGAGCCGCTCCTGGTGAGGCGCTGTCGGGGACCCTCCCAGCCCAAGGAAAGGGGCCTCTCCTCCGGGAGACAGAAGAGGGGACCTGCCGCCACCCGCCCCCTCCGGACCTGGCATGCTGGGAGGACTGCCTGTCACAGCAGTCGCCCAGCCGTGGAGGCGCTCGTGGGGAGGGCAGGACCTGTCCTGCCGTGCCCAGGCCAGCCTTTAAAGGAGGGGGCATTCGCCCCTGTGGCCCCCGGTTCCCAAGGCTAGCAGGCGGTCGTATGCTCAGAATAAGCGACTGCACAGAAACGAGAAAACCTGTCAGGGCAGCACACGGGCCTGGGGAGAAGATGTGCCGAGAAGAACCCGGCCCCAAGTCAGGCCCAGAGGCACGTGCCTGAATCCTGACTCCCGATGCCCGAGGGACGAAGCCAGCAACCTGGGTCACATCGGGAGACCCCATCTCAAGAAGTCAAAACGCTGCATTAGATAAAGCCCAACAGCCCCTCGGGGCAAGCAATGCCCTCAGCTCTGCCCCCCCCCCCAGCCGCTCGTCTGATTCATGCCCTTTGTCTTCAGAGCTCGTGCCCTGCTTGGCTACCAGATGCAATTGCGAGACTTCACGTTGGAATCAGAGCCGCCCAGCACTTTTTAGCAGCATCCATCTCCCTCCCCGCCTCTTGGACGTCCTGCTGCCGCACACAATCGCGGGTGGCAGTCAGCCGTCCACACACCTCCCTGCCCAGCAAGGTCACTGATGCTGCCTGGTCAGGAGAAACATCTTCGAGTTGCAAAAGGCAAATGTGGATGGAGAGGA
>JALPQD010000841.1:344346-373100 GCA_023101885.1 Typhlomys cinereus | reverse complement strand
ACACACCACACCACACACCACACCCCACACCACACACACCAACAACACCACCACACACCACACACCACAACCACACACCCACACACCACACACTTCAACACCACACCACAACATCACACACCACACACCACACACCACAACACCACACTCCACACACAACACCACACACCTCACTCCACACCCACACACCACCACCACACACCTCACACACACACTATTCACCGCACCATACACACCACACACTTCACCATATACCACACACAACCACACCACACACACACTACACACCGCACCACACCCCACTTCACCACTCCCCACACTTCACCACACACCATACATCATATCACACACTGCACTACACACCACACACCACACCAAACACTTCACCAAACCACACACCACCACCACACCACACACCACACACACACCACACCACACACTGCACACCACACACCATGCACACTGCACCACATTCCACACCACAGCTCGAGCACACACACGCACATGCACATACACACCATACAACACACACCACAAAATACACAATGCACCACGACACACACTACACACATACATATGCATATCACACATGCCACACTCACCACAGAAATTTGTATTACACATATATATACTCACACACATATACACCACATACACCACACACCACACACTACAACACACGTATACATCACACCACACACTATGCACACCACACAAACTTGTATCACACACATATACACATACAAACCATACTACATCATACTGGACCATACACACCTATACACACATGCATGCACACACCTGTACACACATACATGCACACACGCGTATATACACTGACTTGAACAACATGGTTCAAAGCAAAGCGAAGAGATGTTTTCCCTAGAAGCAAGGTTCTGGCTCTGGGGAAATTGACATGTCCACAGAGGTGGCACACACGTGCTGGGAGCCAATGCTGGGCCCTGCAATTAGATGTGACACCCCACAAGGCCAGGACAGCCCTGCGCACGCGTCACCCGGCTCTGCACGCTCAGGAGCCAGTGGGCAGAGCCAGGCCTGGGTGGGCAGATGCGTGTTAGGGTGGCCTCCGGGACCCCTGGGCTGACTCGCTCCTGCAGAGCTGGACTCGAGCAACCTCAGCAGGGAGAGGAAGGTGCCAGGGCGGCCTGGGGGCTCTTGTGAGCAGCCCGTGGGCTCCCCGCAGGACCCCGTCGGCCAGCAGCCATGGTGACTGACGGTGACAGCAACTGGGATGCTTCTTTCTTCTCATGAATCGAAACCCAGAGCCACAGGTTGGGGCTCCAGGCATCCAGTCAGCAGCCTGCTAACTAAATTTTTGATGAATTCAACTGTAAAATATTCACGGCCTGGAAATCTACACTATGATTCATATTTTTCCCATTTTTTCTGTTTGGTGTTGTAAATGCAGCATTAGCTATGGGTCATGAGTACAAACCAGTCTCTGCAGAGCCAGCGCCACAGCTCAGAACCAGAACCAGAACCAGAGCCCCACAGCCCAGAGCCCAGAAACCAGAACCCAGAGCCCAAGAGCCCAGAATCCACAGCCCACAGCCTAGAATCCACAGCCCACAGCCCGCAGCCTGCAGCCCAGAACCAGAACCCAGAGCCCAGAACCCACAGCCCACAGCCCAGAACCCAGAACCCACAGCCCACAGCCCACAGCCCAGAACCCAGAACCCACAGCCCACAGCCCAGAGCCCAGAGCCCAGAGCCCAGAGCCCAGAGCCCAGAGCCCAGAGCCCACAGCAGAGGCTTTGTCCAGCAGGAACTTCACCTCCCTGAGCTCTAGCAGAGCATGCTGGGTAACTCCAAAGGCAGAGGACTCAGGCTAAGGGTCCCATGGTGGCACTCAGGGCAGCTGGTGGTGGCCTCTCACGCTTCTCAGAGGCCATTCTTAGAGGCAGAGGTTTGGAACAAAGCTTGTAAATCACCGTATCGGGCAGATGAAAAATGCCCCTTGTTGATAGAAAGACACAGAAATGGATGGTGGCTGTTCTGGCTGACGGCTGCGTTACACGGCTCGGCTATGAAGAAGCAAAGAACTGGAAGCTGCTGGCCACCCACACTGCAGACTGCTCAGTCTCGGAGGTCCTGCTTTGGGTGGCTGGGCCTACGCTGGATGGACAGAGCTAGGCGCGCCGGCCCCGCCCTGGGAAGGCTCCAGTCCTAGGTCTGCACCCGTGTCATGTGACACGCTAACAGCACATCTGCACACTTTCCTGAGTACTGTGAATCAGCCGCATGTTACTGTCAACCGAGAGGGTATAAGTGTTGAGTACACAGTTGTCGAACTGTTTAAGGAATAACGATAGGAAACCGTGTCGCACCAACTCGCGCGTGTGTGTACAAGGAGGCACTTGAGTGTGTGTGCCTCTGGAGACCCAAGGGTATCATCAGATATCACCCTGGATTGCTCTACCTCTTACTGCTTTGCTCTGGGTTTCCCAGGCTCTGCCTTCCAGGGCCAGAAGTGCAGGCTGCCACCATTTCCACCTGGTATTTCTTCGTGGGATCTGGGGACACTACATTCAGGTCCTTTTGCTTTCGAGAAGCCTTGACCCCTGAGCCATCTCTCCAGCTCCGCCAATGTAACTTTTAAACAGTTTTTTCAGCCCTCCTTTGACGGAGCCTTCAGCTGTAGAACTGGCAGGAGTGGAGTCAGCTGCTGCTTGGCATCTATTGGAGCTGCCACGGGTCAGTCAGGGGCCAGCCCAGCCCTTCGTTGTGTGCCAGGGGAGGGGGGGTCAGAGGCTTAGAAGATCCTTGGTATCCTGCACCCATAAAGACTCCAAGGATCCATGCAGAGGTGGGGGGTGAGGCAGCGGCCGTCACTGGGCTCGTCCTTCCAGAATCCCCCAGTCTTCCAGTGGGGGTTGCTTTCCACTCGCTGAGGGGTGTTTGACGACCAAGACAGTAATAAGATCTAACGCGTCCCAGGCAGGCTTCGGCCTAGTGCCTGGCTCTTCATGTGAACGGGCTCCCAAGGGACAGAGTGCAGAATTATGGAAGGACTGCTTTGAGAGCGTAACATAACGTAAATATTTAACTGGACATCGTTGAAACGTTGCTGCTAAATTTGTGAAGGAAACTTCTTGACTTTCAGAAAAGGGGCTCAGGTTGTTCACGTTCTTGGCAGTTCAGTCCGTGTACCCACTGGGCAGAGCCCACTGGAGAGGAGCTCACAGAACCCATGTGGGGTCCACTCTACCTGGTGGCCTTTAGCCACACTGGTGGTCTGTCTCCTGTCTTTCTGATCAGTCCATCAGAGAGCTGACTTAGGACTGTCAGTTTATTAGCAACTGAGAAAATCAGGTTTCTGCTGTCTGGAGCGCTCATAGCGTCGTTCCTGCACATCAAGAAATGAAGTTAATGGAACTGCTAGCTTACTCTGCCGGCGTGCTCCCCTCCCCCAGCCCGTCCAGCTCTGGTTACAGTAATTGCCGCTGAGCCTCAAAGGCCAGAACTCGTTTTTCATCTCACGCTTGAGGAGCTTGTATCTGATTGATGACAGCCACAGAGCCCTTCCTTACCCACGGAGCTACACTAATTTGCAAGCTAAAACAATATTAGCAAATTGCTAATGGCCCGTGAAACTGCAGCAGAGGCTGGAGTGCTGCGCTCGGAGCTCCCGCTGCAGCAGCTGCAAACCTGGCCTCCCAGGGTGGCAGCAACGAGGCCCCGGCCCAGCCACTGAAGTGAAAGCAGCCGCCTCGTGGCAGCGAAGGCCTGGGCAGGGCTGGCACAGCGGGTGCGTGGGCAGTCGCCCCGTGGCACGGAGCCTAAGAAGTGGGTGCTGTGTCTGAGCCAATAGGAAAGCGCGAGCGACCACCCTCCAAAGGGGCTGCAGCAGTACTCAGGCGGGGACTGCAGAGCCCACTCACAGCCTGGAGTGGCCTGTCCTGCCACTGCGGCCACGTGGTGTCCAGCCCGTCCTGCCACTGCGGCTACGTGGTATCCAGCCCGTCCTGCCACAGCAGCCACGTGGTGTCCAGCCCGTCCTGCCACTGCAGCCACGTGGTATCCAGCCCGTCCTGCCACAGCAGCCACGTGGTATCCAGCCCGTCCTGCCACTGCAGCTACGTGGTATCCAGCCTGTCCTGCCACTGTGGCTACGTGGTGTCCAGCCTGTCCTGCCACTGCGGCTACGTGGTGTCCAGCCTGTCCTGCCACTGCGGCTACGTGGTGTCCAGCCCGTCCTGCCACTGCGGCTACGTGGTTTCCAGCCCGTCCTGCCACTGCAGCTACGTGGTTTCCAGCCTGTCCTGCCACTGCAGCTATGTTGTGTCCAGCCTGTCCTGCCACTGCGGCCACGTGGTGTCCAGCCTGTCCTGCCACTGCGGCCACGTGTTGTCTGCATGTGTCCACCACACTGCAGCCCTCAGACATCCATCCGGTCTGTCCAGCCACACTGCCACCTACTATGCACAAACCTCGACACCAGCAGACCACTACGCTTAGAGAAGCTGCCACCCCTGATCCACCATGATGAAGTGATGTCACGCAAGCGGTGGACGCCGGACAGCAGGAGTCTTGGCAGCCGGATCTTACAGCTTTGGAAACACCGTGTTTGTGAAACTCGGGAGAACAGTGAGGTTTCTGAAGGCTGCGAAGTCTGAGCCTGAAGAGCAGGCGCGGTTACTCTCTGACGTGCTAAGTGGTCCCCGGGGACAGGCAGGGACGCCTGCCAAGTCACGGTCTGGGCCAAGGAGCTGCTCTTCACGGAGGCCGCGTTCTGTGGGGCGTGGGGGCCCTGTCGGCTGTCTGTAGAGGGACAGCCAGAGACACACAAGCAGTGGTGTCACTCTGCGAGCCGCTTGCTGCCGGCCCGGCTGTGGTGGCCCTGCCACCCTTGCCCTGTTCAGATACCGGCTTGTCCCACGCCAAACCCACGCAAGCAGTGGAAGCCCCATCCCAGGGGCGCTCTGATAGGTCGATACTCCGAGCAAACATCAAGAGATTGCAAGGCAGCTTCGTGGAGTGCCCAGAGCTCCAAACTCAGAGCGCTAGTTCAAGGGAGCAACTGTCTTTCCTTGATTTCAACCCTCCTCCTGGGAGGGGGGCGCACAAGTGGGGGCGGGGAAGCAGGTGGGGTTTGGGGGAAGCAGGGGCTTGCTCTGCTCGCGCGGCTGCACTACACTTGGGGGTCTCGGAGCTCAAACAGAGCAGGAGTCACCACCAGAGAAGTCCACTCCGGGCCGTTGAACATGCTGCGGGAAGCGGCCCTGGAGCCAGGACCAAGCCGCCCTGGAAGTGGATTTCCTGCTCCCCAACTGCCGTGCCCACGTCCTGCCCAGCGTCCTGCTTCCCTTGCCCAGCTGCCCAGCATCCGGCTCTGCCCTGTCCAACACTCTCCCTTGCCCAGCTGCCTGCCTACCACATGCCACCCCTCTGCCTCTCTGCAGGTGCCAGTGGGCACTGCCCGGAGCCTAGACGTAGCAGGACAGCATAGCAGGGGAGCAGGCGGTCAGTCTGGGAGCCCACCGCAGCAGCCGAGAGCGTGGGACCCCCATACACCAACCCGAGGTTCCCGCACTTCCCAGAGGGCTGGTTCTGCTGTCTTGCTGTCTCGGGGGACCTGAGCGGGCACACGGGCTGCCCTGACTGAGCTGAGACAAAATCACTGCAGACAGGCCAACTGAAACAACGTGGGCTGCAGGCTAGAGGCCCAGGATCACAGAGCCCCCAACCGGCCTCTGGTGGGGGCCACTTCCGCCTCTGGCTGGTCCCGCTTGCTGAAGCAGCTCTGCAGTAGCTTTGAGAAGACACTGATCCTGTTTGAGGCTCTGCCCTCACCACCTATCACCCCCCAAAGGCTCAGCCCCTAACCCCAGCCTGTCAGTTAAGACTTCAGCACGTGGACGCGGGACCCCACAGTCAGTCCGTGACCATGGCACCTTGACATGGGGGTCCTTCTGGAACTGAGCCACCGGCCTGCTTGGGGAGGTGGGTGCCCCACATGTTCAGGCAGGTGCTTTTCAAACTCCATTCTTGTACCCTGTGGCCATGGTGGGGCTGGAATGGTCGTCGCCATGGTGACCTTAGCATCTGAGACACGTTGATGACATCACAGAGAAGCCCCGATGTGTCTGCTCGGGACAGATGCTTTAATAAAAGCGGCCGTTTACCAAGCGCGGCCTGAGAGCCCGTATCCCCATCACGCCATGGACATCTTCTAACTTAATCCTTCACAAACAAGCTGGAGACTTCAACACGACTGTCTCTATTTCTCTGTTGGCCATGCGGTCGGCGGGGCGGGAGGAAGCGCTTGCCTGAGGCCATCTGCCAGCTTACAGGCAAACGCTGCCAAGACCCCGGCTGGTCTCTGGTGCAGGATCTGCAGGGCTCTGTGTAGTTACCATGGCGTGGCCTGCAAATGCTTTACCAGCAGGTACCCGGGCAGGTACCTTCTCAGGCGGGCCAGGGAGCTGGCACAGCGTGCCTCCTCTGCCGGGGCCTCAGCTGCCAAGGAGAAACGAACATGCTTGCAAGGGACGAAGCAGACTGCTTGCTCCCTGCCAGAGTTCTCGAGGCGCCGGCTCCCGCTCTGGCTGCACAGACAGCAAAGTCCTGGCCCACAGATGGAACCGTGATGTGCCCGTCGGGGCGCACCGGGCCGGGCGGTACTCCTTCACGTCTCAGCACCACCGTGTGGGAAGTGGGGAAGTGTCTATCCTGGGACCTGCATCCATGGGCGCGGAGCACAGCCCCACCGCCCTGAGAGGCTTAAACAGCAGACGTCACTCCCAAAGGCTGGAGATGTGGGGGTGGCCACCTGTCCCGGGAAGCCGGAAGGCAAGGCCCATCTTGCCTCTTGCGGGGGCTGATGGTTGCCAAGAGTCCTTGGCTTGCAGCACCCGCTCCTGGCTGACTCAATGGTGTCTCTGCGTCTGTCGAAGGCCTCCCTTTCCAGGACTTGCACACTGAGCTTGTGCCTCTCACACCCAGAAAGGCCTCATCTGAGCGGAGCTGGTAAAGACCTGTCTCCAGCAAGGCCGCTGCTGGAAACTGGGCCTCGGGCTTCCTGGACACGTCCGCTAACACCAATGAGCAGGTAAAAAAGCAGCACATCACCCTGGTGTGAGACCCCGGGGGTCAAAGGGCATGTGACATCATCCTGGCTTGTTAAAGACCCTCACCATCCCACATAAGGCACTCTCCAGGGGAATGGCCAGCGGGAATTAATTAGCCTCGAGATCAATAACTTCTAGGTCTGTATAATCAAATAAAAGTCCAATTCTACTGACTTGGAATTGAGCTAATGTGGACGACGGCTGAGCCCACCAAGAATGAAGAGTCCTAAGAGCCATCTGCTGCAGCCCCTGCAGAATGCACCGGAGACCTTGCCGGACTGCTCCCCAGCAGGACCAAGTCGACCCACGTGCTCTGATGGGAAGTCGCTCTAAGTCACCTGACATTTTGGGTGAACGTGTGGGATCCGGGACTCACGGGCACAGGGAGGAGCGCGAGGAGAAGCCACAGAAGAGCATGCAAAGTGGGAGGAGGGAGAGGAATGTGGGATGGGGGGAGGAGGAAGCAAAGGAGGGGGAGGACAGAGAAGAGGGAGGAGGAGAGGGAGGGATAGAGAAAGAGCAGAGAGGGGGAACCAAAGGAGGGGAGGAAGGAGGAAGAGGACAAGAGGAGCTGGAAGAGGATGGGAAGAAGAGGAAGGAAGAGGAAGGAGGGGAAAGAGAGAGCAGGTGGTGAGGACGCCTTAGCTACAAGTGATACGGTCGTAGGAAACTGGTCCGACGGGCCCGATGCGCGTGAGGTGGAGCGTAGGAGCAACCGCAGTTCCTACAGTGTAAGAACAACCAGCCGCCGTGTCCAGGGCTACGGAAGGAAGGTCAGATAAGGGCAGCACCTGTGACCAGAGAGAGAGGGGACACACATGAACACCCTCTTGCCTCTCACCATCCAATGCCCCTCCTGGCGGGGGATGTTCCCAGCAAGGAGGCCACGACCCCCAGAACTGACCTGGGCTAAAACTATGTGCAAACAAACCATCAAATCACATCTGGACACGTTCACGAGGGAGCCTCGGCTACGACGCCAACGACGCTGTCGGCTCAAGGAGGGAAGCAGTGGAGATGGGCGGAGACTTAGCTTCCGAGTCAGGCAGGGGCTGACTCAGCAGAACGCTGGTCTGCCCAGCAACAAGATTGTCCTGGAGACAGTCAGAGTCCATGGGGACTTCGACGCCCCAAGAGCAGGACCTCCAAAATCCACTAGGTGGTCTCATGCCCAAGGTCACCGCACAACCAGGGAACAGGGTCGCCAAAAGCCCCCGGTTAGCCTGAGTCTCACGGACCCCACACACAACAACCTATCTCACACACAACTCCAGAGACAAAACATGAAATCATAAAAGTCCCCAAGAAAGAAAAGAAAATTGGGGGAGAAAGTTACCACCATAAGTGAATCCCGACTGCTAGGACCTCAGGCACATCTGAGCCTGAGAGGTGGAAATCTAGAACACAGTTTGCGAGGGTCTGCAGCAGGCTGACCCCTCCGGGAGTCGCCAAGCCACCCTACCCAGGCAAGGAACTGTGCTTTCAACACCAAGGGTGGGTGTTGGCAAAGTCATGTCCATGTGACTAGAGTGACAGGAGAAGTCGACAGAGATGAAGGGTGGTATTGCAGCCTGCATGGTGCTGGTAACTCACAGCAGCTTATGCAACGAGGGATGCCACAGTCAGATACAAGTGTCAATTCAATGGCTGAAAGCTTGGGCTCTGGACACATTCATAGAGAATTAATAGTTGATGGGGAAGGCCCAGCCCACGATGGGCAGACAAGGCCCCAGGCAGAATGCATGGAGGGAACTGGTGGAGGAAGTTGGCCTCCTTGTGTCCATTTGGCCAGGCGTGCTGGCCCAGCAAGTAAGAATCGTCCCTCTCCCCGCAGTTCAGTGAATGTAGCGTGGCCAGTTCCCTCGGCGCTTGCTGTTGGCGTGAGCTCTCCTGCCAGGCTGGACAAGGAACCATGACCAGGAGCTGCAAGAGAAAGAGACCCCTTGTTCCCATGAGCTGTTTTGTCCCGATTTTACCAGCGACAAGCAGGCAGCTGCTACAGAATTTAGTGCCGGAGAAGTGTGGTTACTGACAACCCCGGCTGTGTGACTTGTTGGACTTTGAATATTTTGTGGTTGTTGAGAAATCTGGAAGTGTAAAGAAGATACTGAAAGGTTACGAGAGCCTTAAGCACAGCGAGGGGCCACTTGGCAAAGGAAATGCTGAGAAGGGTGTGGGTTTCTCGGGCCCAGTTTGTGACGAAGGGAACAAGGATTTGGACAGAGTTGAATTTGAAGGTGATGGACTGGTTTGCTTGGTACAGGAGAACTGCACTGGCGGCCTCGATGTTTCGTGTGAGGAAAGGGCAGACAGCAGCCACAGCTGCTGCCGTGATGAACATCACCGAAGAAAAGCTTAGGGCTTCACACTGGGTTGGCGGAAGAAGTGAATACCGCCATACGGCAAAGCTGCAGAAGATCGTTCAGAGGGTGGGGAAGGCCCAGCCCATAGTGGGTAGAACTCGTCCCAGGCAGGTGAATAAAATAGTGAACTGGTCACTGGTCTGACCAGCACCCCCATCTCATGCATCTTCCCAGGGAACGGTCCCCTCCTGGACTGGATCTTCCCCGTCAAGGAGCCGCTGGTTCAGCAGGAAGGAAGCGGGAGGGCCAGAGAGGGGGCCATGCTGGGAGGCCGGAGAGGGGGCCATGCTGGGAGGCCGGAGAGGGGGCCATGCTGGAAAGAGGGAGTGGCAGCTACAAATGATTCAGTAGTGTCCCCTGGAAAACCTACATAAAACAGCCTCACAGTGTGGCTCAGTCTAGTGTGCTGGCCCGGCTGCCACAGAGCCCGTGGCGTGATCGTGGCCCGGCTGCCACAGAGCCCGTGGCGTTGATTGTGGCCTGGCTGCCACGTGGCCTGGCTGCCACAGAGCTCGTGGCGTGATCGCTGGCACCTCATTAAAAGGGCACGTGATGCAAACCTGTCACTCCAGTGCTCGGGGGTGCAGGCAGGAGGAGGGGCTTCTGAAGACCACCTTCAGCACCACAGCGAGTCCAGGTACAGTCCAGACCACCTGAGACTCTGTCTCTCAGCAACATTTCCAGAAAGTCTAAACCAGCCCACGAAGCACAGAAACACCGTAGCCCTGTTGATATGGAACTTACGATGTGCCTAAAGCCGCCAGATGAGGAAGCTGGCGGCAAATCCTTAATCCTTCCAGGATCAGCTATTCTGTAGTCAAATGACTCTTACAAGGGACTCACACAGGGACGGGTGAGATAGCTCAGCAGGTAAGGCGCCTGCTCACACGCCTGGAGACCTGGGCTCAAATTCCAGAAGCCTCTGTGGTGCAGGGTTCTCACCCTGCAACTGAACCCACAAAAGGTGCACTGTGTTCTCACACCTGCAGCAGAACTCCAAGCAAAGATAGAATCAACCAGTGATCTACTACCATGTTTGTTTCATCCAAAGAATTCACTGGTAATCTGTGTAAGACAAGACGTAATTATCACTCTGCAATAGCCCTGTCATTATCCCAGTCCTTGTGCAAAAGGCATCTCATACTCCAATATTTACTTCCTTCTTCAGAAGGACTCTGAATGAAACAGAAATGAAACAAAACTTTCTTACACATGATCATCTTTCCAGAAACGTGCAGCAGAGAACTGAGACCCACGTGTCACGCTGTGCGCAAAAGCAATTCCAGGGGAATTTAATGTGAACAATGGGTGGTTAGTCAGGTGGGACGCGAGAACTGAGCCTTCAGACGCTTCTGTGAGAGAGTTACCTAGTTTAAAGAGGTCCTGGGCAAGCATGCGGGAGATTGCCAGTCCAAGGAGGTGAGATCATTCCCCGAGCACGAATAGTAAAAGGAGAGAGAGCTGGTGGCTTTGTGGAGTGGCAAGCTAGAAAGCAGGTCCTCTCACCGCTCTCTTGATATGGCGCAGCTGGTGCTCCTGGCATCGGTGTGGACGCTCCTTGGCGTAGGTGGACTCCGGCACAGGTGGACTCTCGGCACAGGTGTGGGGACTCTCGGCACAGGTGGATTCTCGGCACAGGTTGACTCTCGGCACAGGTGAACTCTCCTGCCGTGCCAGCGAACTGTAACTGAGCGTCAGAAGCTGGGACAAATCCCTCGTTTCCCTCGGCGGTTTGGGGCGTGTATTTAGCACAGCAATGGGAATGAGAATCCCAAGGCAGCTTGGTGCCCGGCAGTGGGCTGTTGCTAGGAATCTAGGGCAAAGAACACACCTTGAACTCGTGGGGATGTCTAAAGGTCCGCTCTCAGTCCAGGGGAGTCTTTATAAAAGCAGGCAGGAAGAAAAGGGAGGTAACGCTAACTGCAAGATCGGGTCGATTAATTTCATTACATTGAGAGTCGATGTTTAGGGCTGGACAGCTCAGGGGTTTGTTTGCCTCACGAACAAAAGAACCTGAGCTCAGATCCCCAGTCCCATGCAAAATTGCTGGGCAGAAATGGAGGCGGCCCGTCATTCTGGCCCTGGAAAGCGGAGCCTGGAAGGCAGAGTCTAGGAAACCCCCAGAACAAAGCAATAAGGAGGTAGACTCATCCAGAATGATTCCCAATGTCAACTTTGGGCCTCCACAGGCACACACACTCAAGTGTACACACACTGTACACACACAACACACACACACACACACGAACGAATGCACACATGCATGCCACACACAAAATAAAAGAGTAAATGTCTAAGGACAACCACAAAACGGTGATGACATCAAGAACCAGGAGGCAGCACACAGCTGGTGGAGGGAATGTGGAAGACGCACCAAGAAGAGCAACTGGACAGAGGATTAGAAGGTGGACAAAGGGTGGACGGGAGCAGGCAGAAGGGAGCACACGGTGGTCTCCATCCACAGCTCCCGCCTGACGACATCCGGGAGCATCCGGGGCGCCCACACCTGCGCCACGTGGATCACGCTGCAGCTGACTTAGGGGAAGCGAGCTGGCGCGTGCGACTTGAAACCAGTGCTCAGATGTGCGCAGAGTAGAACGCAGAAGGTGTTATGGTCCCCCACATAAAATGACACGTCCAGACAGCTGGAGCCCCCACGTCAGAGCGGACCCACAATTGCCCCAGGGGGTGACACGTGCACAGGTCTGCCCTTGAGTGCAGCTCAGATGCAGTGCCTGCCCCTCTTGTCTCACGGTGGGGCTCACAGATCTTCCCTGTGACCATGTGACAGAAACACATGTGCATGGACCCCACCCCGGCCCCTGGCAACCATTTCATTCATCTCAGGATTAGTCAACTGACATTAGAATTCTCAGCCCCCCAAGCCAGCTGGACTTTTTTTTTATTTCCGCTCATACAAACTTAATAGGTATACTAGTTCCCTCCCTCCCTCCTCTTCTCCCTGACCCCCCTGCTCCCCCTCCCCTCACCTCTCCCTCCCCATCCCCCAGTGCCCCCCCAATCCCCGGTGAATCCTTTAATGTGCATGCCAGACTCTCCTCTGGGCCCTCCTCTCCGATGACGTACAAGGACCCAGTTGCATTTCCCTGAACCCTTTCCTGTGTTCCCCTTAAGCATGGGAACATCACTGTGGCTGTCAGTCCCTTGTCTCCAAGGATCTCCAAGGATGCTAGACTTGTGGGGGTCAATAGTGTGTTGGACATTATACAGGGCATGCAAAGTCCAATATGATCGCTTCGGCCCTAACTTGTGTGGAGTATCTTGCATATCATTGTTCCTCCCATCCTTGTGCTCTACAATCTTCCGCAAATTTCCCTGAGCTTCAGGATGGGAAAGATTTAGGCTGCCTAGTTCTAGGTGGTTGATATAGAGTCTCTGAAGTTCTGGATTATGGTGTGTTGATTTTCTTTTGCAGTTTTGCTGCTCCTGCAATGCCCTTCACTCCATCCTGATGGGCATTGGATGTCACCCCCTGGCCAGAGATAAAAAGCTGTTAAACTAGAGTCTTGTTGTAAGAGTATTCAAAAGGTAGATGTATAAAAATAGGAAACCACAGTGAGGGAGGGGTCAATTACCCATTTGCAAAATGGTTACTTTTTATCTGCCAGACTATTTGCCCTCCCCTTCTGGTGAGATTATACCCCCTCAGTTGTAAATGATCAGGAACAAAAAAAGTCTGTGAACTTAACCAGATGTCTCATTACTTACTTGCAGTCTTTGATGGAGGCCTATTTTCTCTGCTGTAACATGGTCCCCTCTCTCCTTGTTTCTGGTGTGGCCCTCCCACCCCATCCCTCCTGCTCATAATCCTTGCAATTACTATAGGTATTACAGAGATTTTTTCTTTGAGTGTCTCTAGGTGGGCTAGGTGGTTTGGTACTAGGAGCCACCTATTAGGGAGTACATATGGCGCTTAATTTTCTGGGTCTGGGATACTTCACTTAATATAATTGTTTCTAATGACATCCATTTCCCGGCAAATTCAGTAATTCATCATTTTTGATGGCTGAGTACTACTCCATTGTATAGATGTACCACCTTTTCCTTATCCACTCATCAACTGTTGGACATTTGGGTTGATTCCATGACTTTGCTATTGTAAACAGTGCTGCTATGAACATGGTCCATGCTTGTGCTATCGAGGTGAATTTTTGCTGTATGGGGTTATTCCCAAAAGTGGAATAGCAGGGTCATATGACATTTCAATCTTTAATTTCTTTAAGAATCTCCAGACGGCTCGTCAGAGTGGCTGTATGAGCCTGCATTCCCACCAGCAATGTAGCAGAGTTCCCCTCTCTCCACATCCTCTCCAGCATTTGTTGTTGTTTGTATTGTGGATTTTTGCCATCCTGCCGGGGTGAGATGATATCTCAGGAAGTTTTGATTTGCATTTCCCTGATGGCTAGGGAAGTGGAGCATTTTTTAAGATATTTGTTAGACATTTTAATTTCATCCCTGGTAAAGTTTCTTTTAAGTTCCAGGGCCCATTTTTTTAATTGGGCCATGAGTTTCCTTGGTGTTTAGTTTTCTAAGTTCTTTGTGCACTCTGGATAATAGAGCTCTATCAGATATGTGGTTAGCGAAGATTTTCTCCCATTCTGTGGGTTGCCTTTGAGCTCGTGTTACAATCTCTTTATCTGAACAGAAGCTCTTTAATTTCACAAGATCCCAACTGTTGAGAGTTGGTAGCATTAACTGTGCCATTGGATGTCTGTTTAGGAAATGTTGGCCTAGCCCAATCAACTCGAGGGAGTTCTCTACCCTTTCAACTATGGTTTTTATACTCTCTGGCCTTATATCAAGGTCCTTGATCCATTTGGAATTAAGTCTTGTACGTGGTGACAAGTACGGGTCCAGCTTTAATCTTCTGCATGTGGAGATCCAGTTTTGCCAGCACCATTTGTTGAAGATACTGTTCTTTTTCCATTAGATTTTTTGGGCCCCTTTGTCAAAGGCCAAATGGCTGTAATTTTGTGGACTTATATCTGGGTCTTCAACCCTTATCCATTGATTTGTGTGTCTATTTTGGAGCTAGTACCAGGCTGTTTTTATAACTATGGATTTGTAATATAGACTAAGGTTTGGTATGGTGATACCTCCAGCAGTGTTTTTATTACTCAGGATTGTCTTTGCTATCCTGGGTCTTTTGTGCCTCCATATGAATTTTGAGATTGTTTGGTCAACTTCTTTGAAGAATTGCTTGGGATTTTAATTGGTATAGCATTGAATTTGTATATTACTTTGGTAGGATGGTCATTTTTACGATGTTGATTCTGCCAATCCAGGAACATGGGAGGTCTTTCCACCTTCTGGTGTCTTCTGCAATTTCTTTCTTTAGGGTTTTAAAGTTTTCATTGTCAAGGTCTTTTACCTCCTTGGTTAGGTTTTATACCAAGGTATTCATTTTTTTAGGGGCTATAGTAAATGGGATTTTTTCTCTCAGGGCTTTTTCACTTCTTTCATTCTGGGCATATAGGAAGGCCACTGATTTTGTACATTTATTTGTATCCTGCCACCCTGCTAAACTTCTCAATTAGTTCCAGGAGCTTCCTGGTGGAGTTTTTGGGATCACTCAGGTATAAGATCATGTCATCTCCAAATAGGGATAGCTTGACTTCTTTCTTGCCGATTTGAATCCCTTTTATGCCCCTTTCTTGTCTTATGGCTTCAGCTAAGACTTCAAGTACAATATTGAATAGAAGTGGTGAGAGTGGACAACCTTGTCTAGTTCCTGATCGAAGTGGGAATGCTTCCAGTTTTTCCCCATTGAGTATAATCCTTGCTGCGGGCTTGTTGTATACAGCTTTTATTATATTGATAAAGGGTTCCTTCCATTCCTACTGTCTCTAGCATTTTGATCATAAAAGGCTGTTGGATCTTGTCAAAAGCTTTTTCTGCATCTATCGAGAGTATCATGTGGTTTTGGACTTTGGACTGGTTTACATGATGAATTACATTTATTGATTTGCGTATGTTGAACCAACCTTATGTGCCTGGGATGAAGCCTACTTGGTCCCCATGAATGATCTTTTTGATATGTTTTTGAATCGATTTGCTAAGACTTTGTTGAGAATCTTTGCATCTGTGTTCATCAGAGAGATTGGCCTATAGTTTTCTTTTTTAAGTGAATCTTTATTAGGTTTTGGGATTAAAACGATATTAGCTTCATAGAAGGAATTTGGTATTGTTCCTTCCTTTGCTATTTGATGGAACAGTTTAAGGAGTATTGGTGTTATTAACTCCTTAAATGTCTGGTAGAACTCTGTGTTGAATCCATCTGGTCCAGGACTTGTTTTTGGTGGGAAGATTCAAGATTACTTCTTCAATTTCCTTATATGTTATAGGACTTATTTAAATAATTCACAGCTTCCTGATTCAATTTAGGTAAGTTGTGTTTACCTAGGAATTCATCCATCTCTTTTGTGTTGTCAAACTTCACAGAGTATAAATTTTTGAAATATGATGCTATAATTCTCTGGATTTCTTGGGTATCAGTAGTGATAACTCCATTTTCATTTCTAATTTTGTTAATTTGGGTTTTCTGTCTCTTGCTTTTGGTTAATTTATCTAGGGGTGTATCAATCTTATTGATTTTTTCAAAGAACCAGCTTTTTGACTGGTTGATTTTCTCTATCGTTTTCCTAATCTCGATTTCAGATATTTCTCTCCTTATTTGGCTAATCTCCTCTCTTCTATTACTTTTGGGATCAGATTGCTCTAGTTTCTCTAAAGCTTTAAGTTGTATTGTTAAGTTATTTATTTCTGATGTTTCCATTTTTTTTTTTTTTGATGTAGGCATTAAGAGCTATGAACTTACCTCTTAGGACAGCTTTCATTGTGTCCCAGAGATTTTGGTAAGTTGTATTTTCATTATCGTTCGCTTTAAGGAAATCTTGAATTTCCTTTTTAATTTCTTCCTGAATCCAGTTCTCATTCAGCATCATATTGTTAAGTTTCCAGGAGTTAGTGTATTTTCTCTTGTTTGATGTGTTGTGGATGTCCAGCTTTAGGCCGTGGTGGTCTGATAGGGCACAGGTTAGAATTTCAACTTTTTTGTATATGTGTAGATTCATTTTGTGGCCCAATATGTGATCTATTTTGGAGAAAGTTCCGGGTGCTGCTGAGAAAAATGTGTATTCTTTGGTGCGTGGATGAAAAGTTCAATAGAGATCTGTGAGGTCCATTTCTTTAAGGGTTTGATTAAGTTCCAAAGTGTCTCTGTTAAGCTTTTGACCTGTTGATCTATCCCATGTTGAGAGGGCGGTGTTGAAGTCCCCAAGAATTATTGTTTGGGGGTTGATTTCTTGTTTAAGATGCTGTATGAATGTGGAGGGGCCCGTATTGGGTGCATATATGTTCAGTATTGTGAAGTCTTCCTGGTGAATTGTACCTGTGACTAAAATGTAGTAACCATCTGTGTCTCTTATGATTTTCTTTGAAGTCCACTTTGTCTGAAAGCATAATTGCTACCCCTGCCTGTTTCCTGGTTCCATTAGCTTGCAAGGTTTTGGACCAGCCTTTCATCTTTAGGATGTGCCTATCTTTTGTGGTGAGATGAGTTTCCTAAAGGCAGCAGATTGTTCGATTGTGGTTTTTAATCCAAGTTTGTAATCTGTGTCTCTTAATCGGTGAGTTAATACCCTTGACATTTAAAGTTAAAATAGAGAAATTATTTTTAATTCTGGACATTTTTTATGTTTAGTGGATTTTGTAAGTGTATTGTTTGATATTCATGTTTTGGTGGTATTATACTTTCCTTCTGTCCTCCTGGACATGCTTGTTCTTTTTTTCAAGCTTGAGTATCATTTCTAGCATTTTTGAAGGCCTGGTTTGGTCGACATTTATCCATCTCTTTACGTTTTCTTTGTGCTGGAAAACTTTTCTTTCTCCCTCAATCATGACAGATAGTTTCACCGGGTATATCAGTCTGGGTTGGCATTTTTGCTCATTTAATACTTGAAGTATGTCTCTCCAAGCTCTTCTTGCTTCTACTGTTTCCATTGAGTAATCATTTGTTATTCTAATAGGTTTATCTTTAAAGTGACTTGCTTTTTTTCTCTTGAAGCTCTCAGCACTTTTTCTTCGTCTTGAATGTGGAGTGTTTTGACTATTATTTGCCGTGGCGATTTTCTATTTTGGTCATATCAAGCCACCTGGATTTGAATCAGCATTTTCTTCCAGATAACCGGGAGATCTGCTGTTTGCAAATAAGCCCTGGGCCCAGAGCCCTGAGTGGTCCAGGCTGCCCCGATCCTGAGCCCTGAGCAGTCCAAGCTGACCTGGACCCGGAGCCTTGGACAGTCCCGACAGACCCCCAGAGCCCCACGTCAGGGAGCTGCCAGCCAATCAAACCAGCCCCTCTGGACTGCTCTGTCTCTCGCAGCTTCACACTGACTCGATTCCCTTCAGATCTGAAACGCGTGCAGCTCACCGACTCGACAGAAGGCCGCGGGTTCCTTGAGAGTGTCCAGAGACACACAACCACAGTCCGTCCTCAGCTGTGCAAACAGGCTTCTCCAGCGCAGCTCAGAGAAGCGTCCACCTGGGGGTGCTGTCTCCCCAAAGCCAGCGAGGGTTGGGGTCATGACCCCGGAGCCCCCGAAGGCGGAAGTGACAGGTGGTTGAATGCACGCTGGCCAGTCAGCTGCGGCAGATCAACCACAAACACCGTGTGCCTCCTTGGTTTATGGGCTGACCCCGCGCCCCCTCGATGGTTGCAGGGAGGCAGAGCCCATCACAGGGCCTTGCAGCTCCCGTCCCCGCCCCCCACCACCATCACCTGCTTGAGGGTGGAAGGCAGGGCGGACTGAGGTGTCCGCTGAGGGAGGCCGGCTCCCGTGTTCTTTGATGTCATGAGCGCCTTATCAGCGTCCTTCTCGTGGGACTTTCACGACAGGAGGCTTGCAGACATCTGCCCGGAGCTCTGTGTGGGGCCCAGGTCTCTCCACCGCACCTCTGCCCAGCTGCAGCACAGAGCTCTGTGTGGGGCCCAGGTTTCTCCGCCGCACCTCTGCCCAGCTGCAGGACGACAGTGAGGCCTCTGTGGTCACCAAGGCCCCAAGCCAAGCTGAGGAGTCTGGAAGTGAAGAATCTTGTGGGAAATTATGTTTCAGGGACACAGATTCTCCACATGACGCCCTGGGGCCTGTTCTGCCTTCAACTCAGTGCTGAAGGGACAGCACATGGTGTGTGCGTGCATGCGCATAGGTGTCTGCAGGGCTGCGATGTGCACAGATGTGTCCAGGGTCGTGCAGATGTGCATAGTGTGCAGGGGTGTGCAGATGTGCATAGTGTGTGCAGGGCTGTGCAGATGTGCATAGTGTGCAGGTGTGTGCAGATGTCCATAGTGTGTCCAGGGGTGTGCATATGTGCATAGTGTGTGCAGAGGTGTGCAGATGTGCATAGTGTGTGCAGGGGTGTGCAGATGTGCATAGTGTGTGCAGGGCTGTGCAGATGTGCATAGTGTGTGCAGGGGTGTGTAGATGTGCATAGTGTGTGCAGGGGTGTGCAGATGTGCATAGTGTGTGCAGGGGTGTGCAGATGTGCATAGTGTGTGCAGGGGTGTGCAGATGTGCATAGTGTGTGCAGGGGCGTGCAGATGTGCATAGTGTGTCCAGGGGTGTGTAGATGTGCATAGTGTGTCCAGGGGTGTGCAGATGTGCATAGTGTGTGCAGGGCTGTGCAGATGTGCATAGTGTGCAGGGGTGTGTAGATGTGCATAGTGTGTGCAGGGCTGTGCAGATGTGCATAGTGTGTGCAGGGGTGTGCAGATGTGCATAGTGTGCAGGGCTGTGCAGATGTGCATAGTGTGCAGGGCTGTGCAGATGTGCATAGTGTGCAGGGGTGTGTAGATGTGCATAGTGTGTGCAGGGGTGTGCAGATGTGCATAGTGTGTGCAGGGGTGTGCAGATGTGCATAGTGTGCAGGGCTGTGCAGATGTGCATAGTGTGCAGGGGTGTGCAGATGTGCATAGTGTGTCCAGGGGTGTGCAGATGTGCATAGTGTGTGCAGGGGTGTGCAGATGTGCATAGTGTGTGCAGGGGTGTACAGATGTGCATAGTGTGCAGGGCTGTGCAGATGTGCATAGTGTGTGCAGGGGTGTTTGCAGATGTGCATAGTGTGTGCAGGGGTGTGCAGATGTGCATAGTGTGCAGGGGTGTGCAGATGTGCATAGTGTGTCCAGGGGTGTGCAGATGTGCATAGTGTGTGCAGGGGTGTGCAGATGTGCATAGTGTGTGCAGGGGTGTGCAGATGTGCATAGTGTGTGCAGGGGTGTGCAGATGTGCATAGTGTGCAGGGGTGTGCAGATGTGCATAGTGTGCAGGGCTGTGCAGATGTGCATAGTGTGTGCAGGGGTGTGCAGATGTGCATAGTGTGTCCAGGGGTGTGCAGATGTGCATAGTGTGTGCAGGGGTGTGTAGATGTGCATAGTGTGTGCAGGGGTGTACAGATGTGCATAGTGTGCAGGGCTGTGCAGATGTGCATAGTGTGTGCAGGGGTGTTTGCAGATGTGCATAGTGTGTGCAGGGGTGTGCAGATGTGCATAGTGTGCAGGGGTGTGCAGATGTGCATAGTGTGCAGGGCTGTGCAGATGTGCATAGTGTGCAGGGGTGTGTAGATGTGCATAGTGTGTGCAGGGGTGTACAGATGTGCATAGTGTGCAGGGCTGTGCAGATGTGCATAGTGTGTGCAGGGGTGTTTGCAGATGTGCATAGTGTGTCTAGGGATGTGTGCAGATGTGCACAGAGGTGTGTGGGAGTGTGCATGGGTGCACATATGGATATGCATGTGTGTGTGCACGGTTGCATGCATGGATATGCATGTATGTATGGGCATGTGGGTGTGGGTGTACATGGGCGTGTGTGGGTGTAGGCATGCATGGGCATGCATAGGTATTCATGGGTGTGCGTGTGTGTGTGTATGGTTTGTGGGCGTGCATGGGCATGCATGGGCGTGCGTGTGTGTGTATGTATGGTGTGTGGGTGGGCGTGCATAGGTATGCATGGGTGTGCGTGTGTGTATGTATGGTGTGTGGGTGGGTGTGCATGGGCATGCATGGGTGTGTGTATGTATGTATGGGTGTGTGGGTGGGCGTGCATGGGCGTGCATGGGCGTGCATGTGGGGGTATGTATGGATGTGTGCACGGGCGTGTGGGTGGTGTGGGTGGTGTGCATGGGTGCATGCATGGACACGAGCTGTTCGCATTGTCAACAGACAGCTCTCAGGGAGGCGCCGTGAGGTGGCAGCTGGGCCGCATTGCAGCAACTCCTTGCCCTTGTTGAGCCTAGTGGTGACCCCATGATGCCGGGTTATGCTCATGTGTAGGGGACTCTAGCCCTGGAGCCTGGGGGAACCCCGCAAGTGAGGGGGCGAGTTCTGAAGGTGCTGGGGTGCTCCTGGAGCACGGGGGACCCCGCAAGTGAGGGGGCCAGTTCTGAAGGTGCTGGGGTGCTCCTGGAGCACGGGGGACCCCGCAAGTGAGGGGGCGAGTTCTGAAGGTGCTGGGGTGCTCCTGGAGCACGGGGGACCCCGCAAGTGAGGGGGCCAGTTCTGAAGGTGCTGCCAAAGTGTCTTGTTTACATGTGACTTGCTTCCCCGAGTCAGACTTGAGATGTCTTCTCATTGCTGCTGGTGTGTAAAAACGTCTTTTCTCTACAGTTTCTCTAGCAATGAGCATCTTTGAAGCACTAACAGAGAAGCAAGGAAAACATGGGAACTTGACTTTGTAGTCAATGGTGTCTGGCACTGAAAAAGCATTTCTGTCTGTCAGAGAGCTAATGTGTGTGATTTGGTTACTTCCCCGGTCTCAAGGAACATACCCGGGAGGGTGGGGAGCTCCGTGGGCATCCAGAGGTGTTTCCCAGGGTGATGAGCTGTCTGGGACCCCTTTTCTCATCTTGGGGCGCCCGCTCCTCAGCAGAAAGCAAATGAAGTCCTCTGCTCACACTCTGGGAAAACAACAGTAAATTCAGCTGCGGCTTTTACTTTAATCCTCTGGGAGACAGTCTTCCATTCTCTGGTCTTGCTCCGTAGCTTGGATCCGCGCGCCCCGTCAGGCGTGACGGCGGCTGGAAGCAAGCAGCCGGGCCTCAGCCTTCGAGTCATTCCCAAACTCACATTTCATCCCAGGCGCCCAAATTGCTGTGAACTTCATGCCCAAGGCTGAGAAATACGTGTTGTATAGGAACCCTCTAGAACATCCTTCCCAGAATCTCCATGGAGGCTGATGTGCCTCCGCTGGGAATCGGCTGGAACATCTGAGTCATACGTGAGTGTGTGTGTGTGTGTGTGTGTGTGTGTGTGTGTGTGTGTGTGCATGTGTGTACATGTGTGTTCATGGGTGAGTTCATGTTGAGGTATGCATATTGTGTGTTTATGTGTGTGCAAATATACATGCATGTATACAAATTTATAAGCATGTATGTGTACATGCATAAATATGTGTGGTATGTGCATGTGTATGAATGTGCATGTATAGATGTGTAGATGTATCATGTATATGTGTATGCATATGGGGTGTGCATGTGTATGTGGGTATGCATGGTCTATTCATCTGTGTGCACATCCGTGTGTATATGTACCTGATGTGTGTATGTGTGTATCTGTGTGTGTCATGTGCGTGTATGTTCAAGTGTGTGCATTGTACATAAGTGTGTGCTTGTGTATGTACATGTATGCACTCTATGGATGTGTATGTACATGGTATGTATATATGCACATGCATGCGTGGTACGTGCATGCAGAAACGTGTGTGTCCATGTGTGCCACATGTGTGCATGCGTGTGATACACTTGGAGACTGCAGCTCACGCTGTCGCAGACTTCGGGGCGGGCAGCCAGGCGCTCGGGTCCCTGGGCACAGCCTGCAGTCAGCGTTCTGCCAGGTCCTGGAGACCTCGGCTCTGCTGCCTCTCAACTCGCCACGTTACCAAAAGTAGTTGGCGAAGAAGAGCCGACCACAGGGGCTCAGCTCACAAGGCCACCACGGCCTCTGAGCTCACACTGGAGAGAGCAGCTGCCAACGCGACTGGCACTGGCACCGAAGGGGCGACGCATGGAGTCAGCAGGCATCGGGCACAAGCTTTGCTCCCTGCTCCCTCATCCCAGCCCTGCTCCCCCATCCCAGCCCTGCTCCCCCATCCCAGCCCTGCTCCCCCATCCCAGCCCTGCTCCCCCTCCATCCCAGCCCGCTCCCCCTCCATCCAGCCCCGCTCCCCCTCCATCCCAGCCCCGCTCCCCCTCCATCCCAGCCCCGCTCCCCCTCCATCCCAGCCCCGCTCCCCCTCATCCAGCCCCGCTCCCCCTCCATCCCAGCCCTGCTCCTCCATCCCAGCCCTGCTCCCCCTCCATCCCAGCCCTGCTCCCCCTCCATCCCAGCCCTGCTCCCCCTCCATCCCAGCCCTGCTCCTCCATCCCAGCCCTGCTCCCCCTCCATCCCAGCCCTGCTCCTCCATCCCAGCCCTGCTCCCCCTCCATCCCAGCCCTGCTCCTCCATCCCAGCCCTGCTCCCCCTCCATCCCAGCCCTGCTCCCCCTCCATCCCAGCCCTGCTCCCCCGTCCCAGCCCCGCTCCCCCTCCATCCCAGCCCTGCTCCCCCGTCCCAGCCCCGCTCCCCCTCCATCCCAGCCCTGCTGCCCCTCCATCCCAGCCCTGCTCCCCCGTCCCAGCCCCGCTCCCCCTCCATCCCAGCCCCGCTCCCCCATCCCAGCCCTGCTCCCCCTCCATCCCAGCCCCGCTCCCCCATCCCAGCCCCGCTCCCCCATCCCAGCCCTGCTCCCCCTTCATCCCAGCCCTGCTCCCCCATCCCAGCCCTGCTCCCCCATCCCAGCCCTGCTCCCCCTCCATCCCAGCCCTGCTTCTGAAGCCACAAAGCCAGCCTCCATGAACATTCACCTCCCGCTCTGGAAACATCTACCTTATTTAACCTCCAGCAGAATGTGTAGCTGCCAGTGTAGACACATTGGCCAAGTTTCCAGGGTCCGTCCCTGAGCATCTCTCTGTTGCTACAAACGCATGTCCTTTTTTTAAATGCACAAGATCCTGTCCTGCCAGAGAGAGTGCGGACGCGTTTGCCTTTGTCCCGGCCCTCGGGGGACACTGGACATCACGGTCAGTCTGCCTTAGCTGGGCGATGCCGTGGTCTGCATGGGACTGAAGTTCATCCACTACCAAGTCTTTCATGTGAGTAAATACTCGTCTGTCCAGTTCTGCAGCTAACGACAGTGGATGCCATCTCCTCAGTCTGTTAAGATGAACCGCTCGCTAGGGGTTGCGTTTCGGGTCAGCTCTAACTTCCTGTGAGGAGCATCCTCGGCCTGACCGACCCCAAGACTTGGTCATTGCTAGATTCTTCTTCCTGGCGTGTTGAGCCTCTGCCCTGTGCACAGAGGATAATTCTGGGCTTGTCTCTGTTGGGGTGAGGGAACCCAGAGAGGCGCGGATGCTGCAGGACTGGGCTGCCCTCCCGTGCACTCAATAGCTCTCCTTGCAGGATTTTCTCCTTTTTAAATTCGCCAGTAAACCCCAGAGGGCGGCTGAGTTGCGACGCTCATTTGTTTCAGGGGACCCTTGGCTGGCGCTCCGTGGCTCCGTGGCTCCGTGGCTCCGTGGCTCCGTGGCTCCGTGGTTGTTCGCAATGTCGCCGGCTCTTGCCATCTTCTCCCTGCTGTGGGTCCGTTGTGTTCTTCCTGATGTTTTTACATCACCAGCTCTGAGTTCATATTTTATTTATCTTCTCTTCATGTTTTTTTTCCTTTCTCTGCTGCTTATGGTGCAACTTAAATTACCCATTTTAAAGAATTCTTCCTCAGTGTTCCAGCCCTCAAAGGCGAGACTTTCTCTGAGCCCCGATGTGTCTGCGCCTCTGGTGTCTTAATACTTTTCATATTTGTTCAGTTGAGATCAGCTTTGGTTTCCCATGTGGCTCTGCTCCCGGACCTTCTTCCTGGCTTAGCTTGACCCTGACCTTTGTGGGTTTCCGGCCGCCACCCAGGCTCTCTCGCGGTCCCGTTGTGTTATCCTCCGCGAGTTGTCTGCATGGTGCTAATAAATTCATAACCAGATGACCAAGGGAAATTATTCTTACAAATCTTGGTTACAGCTCACGGTCCAGCTTAGCTGACATCAGGAGCCCAGGGTGGCCACAGCACTTCCCGGAGATTATTGAGGGGACAAACCTCTTGCCAGGATGTCTGCGTGCCAACACGCCAAAGCACACAAAGAAAGCCAAGCGCTGAACCAGGCCTTCCCGTCTTGTGCGCCAGCCCAGGGACAGTCCACCCAGAACGGGCCGTTCTTCCCCCGTCTCTCGGATAATCCTGCAGGTCTGCTCTGGGGTCGTTCAACTACAGATTCTTTACAGGCTGCTCAGAACCAGTCTTAACCTGAAACGGACACACATTTAACTAATAAATCTCATCTTTCCTGGCTGTAATGAATACATGAGCCAAATGCTTTAGGGGAGCAGTGAAGACAGGGCACCCCACCCCGCATGCCTGAGAGACCTCATGGGTGAAAGTGGGGAGCCACGGAGGACAGAAGGAAAGAGAGGTTTCTCTGTGCTCTCTGTGTTTGGTTAGCTGGCTCTGCTTTGGAAGAGCGGCGGATGATGAAGGAAGGCAAAGGAATCGGGACCTGGGAGCCAGAGAGGAAGGCCAGGGAAGGTCTTCCTCGCCACCTGCCGCGTGCAGCGCGCAGCCCAGCACAGCTGAGGTCCTGGAAGTCGGGCGTGGCGCCCTCCGGCTCTGAAGTCGGACTGTGCCCTGAAGATGCAGCTGCAAGCCGAGCGCCTCAGTGTGCGGGGGAGGGCCCCTCCCCCAGGACTCCTGGACCTGACCTGCTGCGGGGGAGGAGGCTCCGGGATGGGGCCCCGTCTACAAACCTAGCAGAGCAGCACCGGCCTGCGGACCCCAGCAGGGGTCCCAAGCACTCTCTAACCCAGGCTGTTCATCAAGGGCGGGAGAAAGAGCCTTATTCTGAGATGGCAGCTGCAGACCGTGGGTCAGCTCCTGCACTGGGCGGCACTCCGCAGCGTGTCCTGTTTGCAGGCTTGAAAACTCACTGCAACGCCCAAGCTTTTCAGGCTCCTTACGAGCTTCCTTGGATGTCGCTGGCTCATTTGGAGGCAGAGAAAGATAAGTGCACCGTGCAAGAGACCCACGGAGCTCATGCTCCAAGGTGTGGGGGTGCTGTCCAGGCAGCCCAAGCTCCTTCTTGCTGCCAGCAGATCATATGTCCATGGCGGCTCTTGACCAACCAGACGCTTGAGCATTCAGAGCCACCAGAAGCAGCGGCCAGGGCGGCTGGGCCCAGCATGTCCATCAGGGTTAGTGACCAGGGCAGCTGGCCTCACTGTCCATCACGGGTCAGGCACAGAGCCGACCGGAGGGTGTGGGTGGGGTGAGAAAGGGCTGCGCACTCTCACTCAAGACCTTGCTGTCTGCAAAGAGGAGCCGGATGGAAGAGGCCACAGGGCCGACCCCGCCCCTCCCGCTGCCCCGGCCCCTCCCGCTGCCCCTCCCCTCCCGCTGCCCCGGCCCCTCCCACTGTCCCGGCCCCTCCCGCTGCCCTGTCTCTGTTGGGTCTGCGGCTCAGCAGGGCCTCTGAAGGGGGCCCTGGGCCACCACATCCTTGGCTACAAGGAGTCTGCAGGGCAGAGGCTGCAGTCGGTCACACCCCATCATCCAGAGAGCTCGGGCTGCTCCTCGCCCCTTTGAAATGCTAATTCTCTGATTAATCACACGCCCCGCTCCTCCATGGCTTTCTCCCTCAGGCTTCAAGCGGCATCTGTCTGCTCTGACGTGCAGTGAGCCGCTCCTGGTGAGGCGCTGCGGGGGACCCTCCCCAGCCCAAGGAAAGGGGCCTCTCCTCCGGGAGACAGAAGAGGGGACCTGCCACCCGCCCCTCCGGACCTGGCATGCTGGGAGGACTGCCTGTCACAGCAGTCGCCCAGCCGTGGAGGCGCTCGTGGGGAGGGCAGGACCTGTCCTGCCGTGCCCAGGCCAGCCTTTAAAGGAGGGGGCATTCGCCCCTGTGGCCCCCGGTTCCCAAGGCTAGCAGGCGGTCGTATGCTCAGAATAAGCGACTGCACAGAAACGAGAAAACCTGTCAGGGCAGCACACGGGCCTGGGGAGAAGATGTGCCGAGAAGAACCCGGCCCCAAGTCAGGCCCAGAGGCACGTGCCTGAATCCTGACTCCCGATTGCCCGAGGGACGAAGCCAGCAACCTGGGTCACATCGGGAGACCCCATCTCAAGAAGTCAAAACGCTGCATTAGATAAAGCCCAACAGCCCCCTCGGGGCAAGCAATGCCCTCAGCTCTGCCCCCCCCCCCAGCCCCTCGTCTGATTCATGCCCTTTGTCTTCAGAGCTCGTGCCCTGCTTGGCTACCAGATGCAATTGCGAGACTTCACGTTGGAATCAGAGCCGCCCAGCACTTTTTAGCAGCATCCATCTCCCTCCCCGCCTCTTGGACGTCCTGCTGCCGCACACAATCGCGGGTGGCAGTCAGCCGTCCACACACCTCCCTGCCCAGCAAGGTCACTGAATGCTGCCTGGTCAGGAGAAACATCTTCGAGTTGCAAAAGGCAAATGTGGATGGAGAGGATGGGGGCTTCTCACAGGGGCTCCCGAGCTGACGCAATGGACTCGCCAGGCTGATGTGGCCCCCGCAGGCTGGCACTGACTCCAGGATCAAGCATGGAGGGAGGGATGGCCTTCACCACACGGGCTCTGCCTCCCCAGGCAGAGGGGAAGCTTGGCACCAGGATGTGGTGGTCTCTGCCCCTAGCTCTTGCCAGCCCTTGGAGGGGGCTTCCTCTGGCCTGTCCCGCACCGCGTGCTCTGGACTGAGAAGCAGCTCCGAGCTGTGCAGAAGTGCACAAGGCAGGTGCACTGTCACGGTCCTGCTCGGGAGCTGCGCGGGGACATCTGCCACTCACTCCGTCCTCATGGGATTAGACAGACAGGATCAGATGGCACTCCACCCCACTCCACCCCTCGAACAAGACCGAGCACCTGGAGGAAAGCCAGCCACCGCTCTTGGGAAGGAGAATCCTTCCCAGGAAGACGCAGATAAGACAGCGGAGGGCGGAGCCGGGACATGAGTGACACGAAAGTCGTCTGGGCTTCGAGGTCTGCGGCCCCGGCCTGGGCCCCGGCCCCGTCTCCCAGGCTTCGCCGCCCACATGGACCGCTGCAAAGCAAGGCCTCCCTGGTCTTCAGCTCCCTGACTGTGCCCGACCTTCTCCAGGGTGGGACTGACGTGCGGAAGTCAGAGACCCCGGAATCTTCTCGTGCTTCACGTGGGCACCTGGACTGTGTCCCGAGAGTGCTGGCTGCCTTTCTCCACGGGCGCGGCTCTCATGTGCTGGACGGAGAGCGTCTGAAGTGCTGAGAGGCCGGTGATGGTAACCCCCCCCCCCCCCGGCCACTCACCGTGCCCACAGCCTGGGCCTGCACCTTAGACGCCAGGAGCAGAGACCAGGGAACCGCTCCCCGTCCCCGGGGCCGCATCTGGGCCGCAGTCCCATCCTGTGCGAGCCGCGGCTCAGCGTGTGTCCCGCCACCGCCACCGGGACAGCCTCCCCTCCAGGCTCATGCCACAGGCTGAACAGGAAGCAGGGTGGGCTGACCCCCCCTCCCTGTGCCTGCACTGTGCTCCGCTCGCCAGCCTGACCCCTGCCCCTGATGGGAAGGGTCCAGGCCGGACACTCTCTAACTGGACCGTAGCTAAACCCCAGTGGCTAACACTGGGCCCAGCAGCAGCAGCTGTGTCCCCGCCCCGAGGGCTGCAACCTGGACTTGCTCTGGCAGCTCTGCTCAGCTGCCTCTTTCTGACCCGCGGAGTCCTGTCCTGGGCCGAGCTGCCGGCCATGCTTCAGGTCTCCGCAGCACCGAGAGCTCCGCCAGGCTCAGTGGCCGCCTGTCGCATCCACTCCCTTAGGGTGTGAAGACGTTGCGGCTTGCAGAGCGCAGACAGGTGACGGGCGCCAAGGAGGCGTTAGCACTCTCTCTCTCTCTCCCTACTCTCTCTCATCTCTCTCTCTCTCTCTCTCTCTCTCTCTCTCTCTCTCTCTTCTCTCTTTCTACTCTCTACTCTCTCTCTACTCTCTACTCTCTCTCTCGTCTCTCTCTCTACTCTCTTTCTACTCTATTCTCTCTCTACTCTCTCTACTCTTTCTCAATTTCTCTCTCTCTCTCTCTCTCTCTCTCTCTCTCTCTCTCTCTCTCTCTCTCTCGCTGTCTCTCTCGGCTGGAAGTATCAGCCAGAATGGCTGGT